>CM038111.1:9818034-9995908 GCA_001642375.2 Mentha longifolia | reverse complement strand
AAAGGGGAAGAATTGATGTTTTGGCAATAGTATACATTAAATTGTGGTATGCATGTTTTATAAGTATGAATTGACAAAGGGACGCAATTTAGTTGGCAAGATGTTTCCTTTCCAATCAATAGGTTGAGAGTTTGCATCGCTACGGAAGGGAAATGAAAATCATAATTATTCTTGCTTAATTTGAAGAAAAAAATAGTTAAAACTGATGTTTTACAAATAAATTCACTAGTCAAACTTATTTATCTGGAACATCCAATTGGAATGTTAATAATGGGACCATAAACAATTCCACTTTGCACTTTTGACCTATTTAGATCAATTAAGATTGTGATAATGTTACAAGTACCAAGTTCATGAATAAATATTTGTTGGGAACCCCACCCAGTTTGTGAGTTTTGATAATGTTTATCGAAACAACACTTCGAATGTTTTTAGATCTTTTCTAGATTTAGGTTACTAGATCAAACTGTCATGTATAGTTCAGGTTGATGATCTTATTTAGGCAGATCTTAGTCAACCAGCTTGAAGGAGTTCAGCACTTGCTTTGAAGAGTTCAAGACTCGCAGATTGAAGGAAGTTAGCTAAAGACTCCAGATTAAAGAGAAAGCATCAACCTACCTACATAGGTTGATTTGATCAGTTTGCTACTTCTTTATTAGTAAACTAAATTGTCTTAACGGGAAGGAAAGACTCGTGTCAATGTACGGATCTGACACACCCAACAGCTCTATTTCAAATGAAGCCTATATACCTTCTTCCATTCTAGAATCAAGTACAAGAAACTAAAGCTCTCAAGCTCAATCGCTGAAGAAATCTCTCTCGGTCAAATCCTTCAACACTTGAAATTAAACGAGTTTCCCGAGATTTCTCATTATGGAATCAGAGTTTTAGACGTTTACTGTTCTCTAGTAACTCACTTAAACTCTCTCTACATATTATGATTTGTTATATTTGTAGTAGATAGAATAGTTCAAATTTCCACCATTGTTGAGCACAGTCAAACTCTGCAACAAGGAAGAGTTTAGCAGTTAAGTTTCTGTTTGTAGTAAGTTTGTAAACAAAGTTTGTAAGGGTCACGACCCATAACTCGTGCTTGATCTTCGTCGAGGAACTGACGAAAGGTTAAGGCTGGTGCTCAGCCAGTATAAAGAAGAGAGAAGAAAATCCAAGGTTAAGGGATTTCAGATCGCAAGATCTGACGTGGATGTAGGAGGGTTATCTCCGAACCACGATAAACTCTCATGTCTCGATCTCTCTCTCTCTCTTAAACTCTCTTTACTGTTTACTTGTTATAAACTGTTGAACTAACAAGCACCGCATACTGCGTTCATTAATCGAACTGTTAGTTTAAAAGATAAAAGAATTTTCTAAAGAGTTTTTCAACACTAGCCACCAACTTCCGCACTCCAGTTTAGTTTAACAAACTTAGTAGTTCACTGTCTGAGTTGGATAAACTGAACTCACTCTGATCAAACTCTTTGACTCAGTTTGTCCTGGTCAGTTAGTACACGTCAGTTTGCACAAAATCAAAAACTGTTAGAAATTGGTATATCCCCCCTCCTCCAATATACACCAATGAACTATTTTTGAGACCAACAATATTCACTAGTCAACTTAATTGTTATAATGTTACAAATACTAACGTTCATGAATAAATATTCACTAGTCAACTTATTTGTCAGTAGATGTATTTTGAACTTATATGGTAAATGGTTGAATAAAAAATAAATTACATAAAAAAGCTTGAGTTTTGTTTTCTTTCAAATAATTAAAAATATAGTACTATAAAGATTTTGTTTCTATAAACATTTTTTCATCAATTATAATTTATTTTAATAAACATACACGCAACATCAACAAATCTAGAAATTTTCAATGAAACACCATTTATGTAAATAAATAAAATCACGTAGATCATTTGTTCCATTTTTGGTCTCCCTTAATTGTGTCCAATATCAACTTTTTAGTTTTCTTTTTTCATATTTTATTTCAATATATTATATAGTTGAGTTATATTTTAATAACTATTAATCTGGGTTCATTAATCTAATTAGGGCTTACAATTATTTTTTTAGTGTAATTACAATTTTATTATTTTAAAAGTTATTATTATGCTTAATAAATTCAAAATTAGGGTATATAATTTTCTATTTTTATTTTATTATTATAAATGCTAATTATGAAGTACAGTATTATAGTATCATAATTAACATTATTTTTATTTTTACAATAAATATTAATAAATCTAGGTAAAAATGCATGTAAATAAATGTACTTTATCTGACATTCCGTTTAAATCATGAACTTTCAATTTTTTCCTTAAATACACAAACTTTACTCCGTGTTCAATTTTCCCATCGATGACATTTCCGGCGAAATCGAAACTGATGTGGCAGTGATGTGGCAGTCTATGTGGAATTTTGAATTAACTAACTGAAATGACGTCGTCGTACCAACAAGGGAATTCAGTCTATAATTTTTTTTTCTTCTTGTCATAAGTCCTACTTCAAACCAGCAATCATAACAGAGACATCGTCTCTCTCTTTCTCTCTATCTTGGCGTTCCCCATTTTATGCAGTGATGTTCCCTCATTGAAAGGAATCTTAATTGTGTTCGTTGGTTCCCCATTCCTGATTTGGGCGTGCTTCATTAGTTCATTACCCACTGCATCGCCTAATTTGGTGTTTTTGTTGAGGCAAATGGTTGAACAGTTTAATGGCGTCGATGGGATTCTTATCCACGGAAGGGGACAGTTCTATACTTGTTCACAACGCGAATCGTCATCAGCCCTTCATTTATGTCGTAGCGTATAGGCTGAGGAAAGTTGGGGGTGTTGCGGATAGCAATTTATATGGGTTTTCGAGTAATTTGGCTGTGGATCTCCTTAGCAGAGTGTCACTGTGCCATGGGTGCGGCGGTCGACGGCGATGGTGGGTGGGACAGGGTGGGCGGTGGCTGCTGGAAGAGGGCTAGGAGAAACTGATGATGAGGCGGAGGACAATTTACAAGCTACAATTGAGAAGAGCAAGAAGGCAGCAAATCGCAGTCGACTCCAGCCCAAATTTCAGCTTGAAGAATGGATATGGAAATTAATCGAAGGAACAAGGCGTAAAACGATGATGTTTCATACCAACGAAATGACATCGTATTGTTCGCCGGCCGGAAAAGAAAACAAGCACACGCCCAGCTGCCACATCAGTTTCGATTTTGCCGGAAATGTCATCGATGAGAAAATTGAACACGGAGCAAAGTTTGTGTATTTAAGGAAAAAATTGAAAGTTCATGATTTAAACGTAATGTCAGACAAAGTTCATATATTTACATGCATTTTTACCATAAATCTAGTAGTGAGACGTTTAAAATGAGACCACACGCTTTCGAGATAGACGATCTCATCTATGAATGAAGCATATCAAACTATATTATGATCATATAATTGATTTTAAAATAAATTTAACGCCATATCACTGGAAAAGAACTTTGATTTCTTAACATAATATCGATTAATTTTTTTTTAAAGAGACATTGCTATACAATTACTCAATGAGAACTCTCTTTCTTTTAATACAATTTAGATTCTCTATTGCAATTCCGTATGAAGTATGTTATTGTATCAATAGATGATTATCACGTGTTTATATATAATAATTTCAAAATAAATAATTATTAAGAATTTTTATGACTAAAAATGACTGATTTTAGAAATATTGTGGACACATCATAATCATCCATCAATGCAATATGAGATGTCACACAGAATTGCAATAGATGATACAAATTGCTTTTAAGACGATGAAATATCTCAAAATTAGTCTCGTGGAATTTAAAACTTAAAAAAATACAAATCCAACCCTCACTATTTGTAACACAGAGCCGTGCCCGAGCTCATCGGGCCAAAGGCAAAAGTCGGGCCAGGTCAAGCTAGCCCGAAAAATCTTTTGGGTTGCAAAAACTCAAGCCCAGCCCGGCTCAAGGTTGAACTTGCAGTGTATTTTTTTTCGGGCTGCCCCGAACCTGTCAGACTTTAGGGTTGGCCAACCCAAAACTTTATCAGGCCTTCATTTCGTTAGCCTTGCCGGTCTGTCAGGCCTGGCAAGTCGGGCTAGAATTTGACAAAATAAAATAGTGATAAATTATAATCGGATTAAACTCTTGTTAATTAATGCAAAATTAAATCAAATCAAATCATATTACAACGGAATTGAAGAAAACATGAATGAGAAAAAAAAAAAAAAGAAAAAAAAAAGAAAAAAAATGAAAACGGACTTTGATACCTACACGATTAATAGACTAAGCACATGTTTGGTTCAAGTTTTTTTTGGGTATGGAAAGTGAATCAAGTAATTGATTGCATTACATTTTGTTTGGCTTGAGTAATATGTTATCCATTTCCCTTACTTGGGAGTAACTCAATCCATTACATTGTTACCCCTCAAGAAGGAGGGGAAACAAGGAGAAAGGGAACCCCCTCACAAGTGACTCTCTTTCTACTATTGAACCAAACACTCAATAAAAGTAACCATTATTATTAACATTCCCTTATTTGACTTGATTTCATTCATTTTCCGTTACCCAACTTGAACCAAACAAGCACTAAAGAAAAAAAAAAAAAAAAAAAAAAAAAAAGAAAACGGACTTTGATACCTACACGATTAATAGACTAAAATTGGGACATATAATCCAATTTGCTAGACATGATATACCAGTTTTACATAAATCATTTTATTAATCGTAAATTTTACTTTTCAAATTAGATTATTAATTTTGAACAAGAGTGCAAGTTTGAATGTACAGTAACCTAAAAGTAAGTAAACTGTTCAATAAGATAAAATTGCCTAACTTTGATAATGCAAGCCCTAGGTAGATACTACGACTTTTATTTTTCTTTTTTCGGAAACAATTTAATTGAAATTTAAAAATCATGTCACGTAGTACTCGAACACGAAACATTATGTGATGAAGGTCTCATACATTATATCACTACAATTATGCAGAGTGGCGGAGTCAGACTTTTGGTTCAGTGGGGTCCAATAATTCTTGAATCTGTAAATGCATAAACAAAATTTAAAAATAAAATAAAAAATATATATATATATATAATAGCAAAATAAAGGTCAATCAATCTTGATTTTTTGTTATTATTTTGCTAAATTCTCATAATTTTACATAATTAATCAATAATTTAATATAATAATTAATCTACATGTTCATAGAATTTCAATTTGAATAGAAGTCTAATAGTTTAAATCACCTATATATATATATATATATATATATATATATATATTCATCTTCAATTTAATTAGACATGTTTAGCATATATTATATTCTTTTCGTGTATGATATTGAAGATTATTATTTGATATTTTCAATTTAGCATTATTTTATTTATAAAATAAAATAAAACAATTGTAAAACTTCATATTCATTTCAAATTAATGGACAAAATATTATTCCCTTTGTCCCAACCATCATAGCCCCTTTTATTATTATAATAGACTCATTTGAATTATAAAAATAAAATAAAAAATAAATAAATAAAAATAAAATTAAAAAGGGCCAAGATGAGTGGGACGGAGGGACTAAACTATAAGAAAATTTTCAATAAGCTAAATTCTAATTGAAGGTTTAATGAAAATTGCATGTCCTGAAAAGAAAAGTAATAAACAAAAATTATATTGTACTTAACTAGTATTAGAAATTTTTGAAAATTGAAACTAAATTCTATTGAAAGAGTAAAATTTTAGTTACAAAGAAGGATTGAGCCCAAGATCGGATGATTAATAAACAAGCTCTTTTGTCAACTCTATCAAACACTTTAACTAAGCTTTTTTTAAACTTTTCATTAATATATAAATTTTGAATATTTTAAATATAATGCATATAAGGTTTTTTTTTTTTTAAATAATCCTAGGGGTCCAGTGAACCCATTGCCACCCCTAGCTAGCTCCGCCAGGTATACAAATTCTACAACTTGTGTTGTAGGTGTTGTAGTATTAACGTGGTTGCGAATGAGTCACACGTATAATTTATTTATTTTATTTAACGACCATTTAATTATGCCTATAAATACGAGAATAGTTGTATCACATTTTTCATTCCGAATATTATTAATTAGGTGAATCAATATGGAGGTGAATAAGTTGATAATTGTGGTGCTTCTTTCCTCCATATTTGCTTCAGCCTATTCTGCCGCGCTCCCATGCCTACCTATCCCTATTTTTCCCTTCCCGACTTGTCCTCCGCCACCACCTAGGTCTCCGCCGCCGCCCTCTCCACCTCCACCTCCTCCGTCTCCACCGCCGCCGCCCTCTCCACCACCGCCTCCTCCGTCTCCACCACCTCCGCCCTCGCCACCTCCGCCTCCACCCTCGCCACCTCCACCTTCTCCACCACCGCCACGCCCACCGCTGTTTCCATGCATAAGAATTCCATTTCCACCATTCACCTTTTTCTGTCCATCCCCTCCACCCCCTGCATAATAATAATAACTTCGCCTCAACAATCTCTACGTACAACACCTTCTCTAGTTACCAAAACAAACTCTACCACATCAAAATAAATAAATAAATAGAATAAAAATGTTTGTATTACGATATTAATAATAAGCTTTCTATCATATTTCGCAGCAACCTTTTTCAAGAAAATTAGCTGGCTAGGTTTTGCCAATGGATATATATGTTTCTTCAGCAATAGATATATATATGTATGTCTAGCTTTGGAGAATATTATTTCCCATATGGGATGAACATGAATAGCTAGTTAATTTCAAGAGGACTTATCTGTACATGTACTTTTGTAAACAATAAATAAAACTTGTATGTTTTCACTTTTCATGGGAAGTATCAGTGTTGACGACTGCATGTGTATATATATGCTTCACACAAATCAAGTTATTATCTCTTCATGCTTGTATGCAATGAAATATAAAATGTTCCAATTTCTTAGATTAATTTCTTAGTGGAATAGTGATGGATGTTTGAGATCGATTATACCAATTGGGATCCTCTACACCCATTTTGGTGTTCCAATTGTGTACCAAATTTAAATTTATAATAGTTTTATGTATTTTTATTCAATAATTTTAATTTATAATGATTTAGTTTAATTTTATAATTATTTTCTAGGGTTCACCCATCCAATTTAGGGTTTATAATTATTTTTTAGCATTTAATTTTAATTTTATTAGCTAAAATAGGGTTGATAAATCCAAAATTAGGGTATATTATTTTTAAAAATTATATTTTTTAGTTATAAATATTTATTATGATTTATTATAATATAATAATTTTTATTTTATAAAAAATATTATAAAACTAATAAATTTTAATATTTGGTACACAATTGGTACATTAAAATGGGACTAGAGGATACTACTCCCGATTATACATACATATATGGATAGTATATCCCCAGTAATTAGAAAAAGGCACAAATGAGCCCATCTGAACGGGGTGGTCCAACCCGGCTATATATCCCACTTGCTCGAGCCCGGCTTGGGTTGTCACAATCGGACCCGGTTGACAACTTTAAATTAAATCCAGATGAGATCATTTGTCTCAAATATGATATACCAAAATTATTATTTTTTTTATTTTGATATAATCTGATTCAGTTTAATTTTACACTAGTTAATAAGGGTTCATTAATCTGATTATGATTTATAATTATATTTTTGCATTTTATTTTATTTTTAACTAATAAAATTGAAAGTAAATGCTTAAAAATAAAATAAAGAAGACTCAATTACTAACGTAAAATTAGACTTAAGTTAATAATATTGAGAAATAAAAAATGAAGCAAAATCAATAAAGTCAATCTTGATACCCAATCGATATATAAATATCGAGATAGAAGATCTCATTTGAACTTTCTGTCCACTAGAAATCTAATTAAGGCCGGAATTAACTGAACTAATTAGTTGTGAATGTCTTTTTTTATAGAACGAAACTTCCTCTATAATTGTGAGAATAAAAAGACAACCCGCTAAATATAATCGTGAATACCTAAAAATAGCTTTTTTCAATAAGTAAAAGTTACTTTTAGTCCGTCATAAATAAAAAGTCTAGCTTTAGCTATTGTCATAATCAGTCACAACTATATATCGTGGTCGTGTATGGTCATGTATGGTTGTGGTTGTGATACATAACCTGTCACGACCAAGTGTCATGGTGTAGGTGATTGTGTATAGTTGTGTGTGATTGTGTGTGGTCGTACATGATTGTGTTTGGTTGTGGTTGTGCATGGTTGTGTGCGGTCGTGCAAGGTTGTGTGTGGCCGTGTGCTGATCTTGGACACTATCACAACCTTGCATGGTCATGGTTGTGACACACGACCATGCGTTATGGTTGTGCGTGATCGTGTAATGTAGCTAAAATTATAACTTTTATTTATAAAATACTAAAATTAGACCTTTTATTTATGAGTGGCTAAAATTAACTATTACTTAATAAAATAGTTATTTTAAGGATCGCCTCTAAATATAATCTAATATATTTATCATGCATGATTACTTATTTTATTTTTCGAGTGAGGAAATAAAGCAATAATACGTCTCATTCTCCACTTTTTTAAAAACAGAAGCTGAAGATGGTTTATAGCTCAATCTTTGATCTCCTTTTCGAAAATGACCTAATTTTTCTTTATTATTATTATTGTATTTTTTTTGCAAAAAATGTCTAGACCTTTAATATATCTTTTTTTACAAAAATACATGGCTTCAAAGAATATCTTTATTTATCACCAATTTGTTGATCAAATATGAAACTGAACACACTATTATAAACCTTTGGCCAAGCCCCTCAATTTAAATGGTGGTGGTCATCGATCGACTATTGAGATTACTCAGAATCCATCCAAGTTCAATATTGTAGCACAATTGTTTTCTTAGCATACTACTGCATTGATGATTCATTAATTATCACAAAATCAAAGTCTATATTATATTGTTCTAATTATATAACTTTGTTTTACGAGTTTACAAATAAATTCACTAGTCAAACTTATTTAGCTGGATACGCAATTCCACTTTGCATTTTTTTACCTATTTTTATCAATTAAGATTGTGATAATGTTACTAAGTAGAAGTTCATGAATAAATATTCACTAGTCAACTTATTTATCAGCATTATTTTTAACTTATACGGTAAATGGTTGAATAAAAAATATATCTATCTATACCCTATTATAAAAGTGTCTTGTTTTACAAAATTTGATTTGCCTATTATGTCCTTATACAAGTTAGTTTAAGATCAATATTATTATTATTATTATTATTATTATTATTATTCAATCATACTTCGAACATGTGAACTTATAGATATGCACAAATTTATAAAAAGAAGGTCAAACATAGGTTAGGTAATTGTAATTAGATATATACAACTATTATTATTATTATCAAAAATAAAAAATTATTTAAATTATGAATAGAATTTACACCGATCTTATTTCCGGCCATAATTCTAAACAAGATTGGACTACGGTAGCACCTTTCAATAATCCTAACTCAAACACACATGTAATTAGATGAGGGAGTGTTTGAGTTTGAGAGAATAGAGTTAAGTATTTTTAGGAGAAAGATGTTTTTGGATTGTTAATGAAACTATATACTCACTTAACCCTTTGTCTCATTTATAAATGGCTAATTTCTATTTTAGACTGTCTCATTCATCATGAGTATTACCAAAAATAAAAATAATTAGTCTAATTAATTAAATAAATTAAGTAAATAAATCATTAATTCAGTATTTTTATTCTTCAAAAAAAAGTTAATTCTGACATTTGTGATTAAACTCTAAATAAAATTTAATTATAATTTAATAATCAACACACATAATAACTATTACCAACTACTAATCAAGACTTCCTTAATTTATGTGCCAGAAAAGTTGAGCCCCTTATCAATATCAATAGGACGAATGGAGTATAAAATAATGAAATATATTTTTAGCTTTTGATAATGTCCTTGGAGAGTCATCCCGATCATAAGAGAAATATTAGATACAATAATTTTATTTACAGAGATGTTATTACTACAATGGGACGTTATTATATTGAAATTATAATATTTTTTTCTTTTTATATTTCATGATTGTTACTATTGTTTCACGGAAATTGTTGATGTTGTTAAATATATATCATCAATATGACAATATTACTCCACCAATCTATAAATGGAGGCTCGATAAGTGTTTTCACTTCATAAAATTCAAAGTTCAAAGAAGGTCGAAAAGTGGTACGCCCGATTCACCAGGTTCTACCATTGCAGGCCCGTGGTATAATTCCTGTAAAAAGTGTGCAAAATAGCCCAAAACATGAAGAAATTGTAATATGCAAAAGCAAAGTGGTCATTCTCCATAAAATGGAGGGAGTATTATTTATTTTTGGAAAAAAGTAGCAAATATTTTTATTCATTTTTTGTTAGCTAACGGGTCTGCACTCTTTCCGGTCAGCTTCTCCGGCAACGTTTTGACCCTTCGTATACGAGCCAAGTCTTGTAATTACGACTTTCTACTAGGAGGTACAATATCTATAGAAATTAGAGAGTGAGAATACAGAAGGGATAATGAAGGCTAGAGAAGAGACATTAGATTATTAATTATTAACAAGACTGCAAGTTTTAATGTACATTAACCTAAATCTAAGTAAACTGTCAATAATATAAAATGGCCTAACTTTGATAATGCAAGCCCCAGCTAGATTAAATGTTAAGCCACGTAGAAGTCGAACTCACTGCCGCTAGGTTAATAGGACACACACAAATTCTACAACTTGTGGTGTATTAACGTATAGTTGATGATTCACACGTATATTAATATAATTTTGTCATTTCACCATTTAATTAAGCCTATAAATACGAGAATAGTTGTATCTGTTGGGATATTATGTTAAGGGGGAACTTGAATCAAGTTCAAAACAATTTGTTTTGATTCGATTCCAAAACCCTTGTTGGATTATTATTTTCCTTATTATTTTTGATGAATCTAGACTAGTCATTATTACCAAAGCTTGCATGTTAGGAAGCTTATACTTTAGTCTAGAAGCGCGTGGAATGAAGCAGTTAGAGTTCGCGAAGCGTCAGGAAGCGAAGCTGCTCCAGCAGTGAAAGCGTCAGGAGTAAAGTCTGACAAAGCGTCACTAAAATGCTTTCGGATAAAGATGCTCAGAACAAGCTTCCGTTCAGTTGAAGCGAAGCTCTCTCAAGTCAGCTCAACCAAAGCGTCTCTGATATGGAGCTATACTTGAAGCGTCCATATTGTCAGTATGATATGTTGACTCACCAAACTTCCAGTTTGAATTTCAAACTCTGAAGTGCGCCGCAGTCACTACAAGAAAACTGGCCTTTTGCGACATGGAAATTTATCGCAAAAGGCCTTTTTTAATGTCGCAAATGCACATTTGCGACATTTTCTGCGTCACTGTAAATTGTGTCGTGAAAGGGGTATGTAGCAAAATTACGACATATTTTATTCGTTTATGTCGCAATACAAATGACACTTTATACAACACTAAAATAATGTCATATAAACTTTATGACGCATTATGCGTCAATACATTTAGGTGATGCAAGTTAATTTGCGACATATTACGTGACATTAGTTGATAGGACGCATCCTAATCTGTGATATTTTATGCATCATGATTTATTGTCGCAAAAATATATTTTGCTACATACTTTAATGTCGGTTATGATTATGACGCAAAAAGATTGTGAAGCAATTTCATGACACTTTTGTATTATCGACGCAATATATTCAGCACTTTGAGCATCACTAAATTAATTGTGGTAGTAATCCACGACACAATATGCATCACTAGTTTTAGTGTGCATTGCTTTTACGATACATTTATTTAATTAAATAGCTTCACATTTTTTTCATCACACGTATATAGAATATTATTATATCAAATAATAAAAATGTAATATAAGGTGTAAACAAAATTCTCATATCCATTCAAAATATTAAAAAAAAATGTTTTTCCACATGTGAAAAGAAAATATAGAGATCAAAGCTAATCTTTCAAATTTAATATTCAAAGCTACATAAAAATTGAAGTACTTATCGTGCTGAATTTAAAATGAAACATTTATGAGGGAGAATATGATAGTCTTGAATGTTTTGTCTTCTTCTAGCTCCTTGTAGTGTTTCTGTGTTCCTATATAAATTAAAACAAAATATATTATAATTTGGATATATAATGCATAAAATAATTGACACAATATAATTAATTAATGACAATACCTTAAGATATGCACCATCAAGATGAATGTATGCATTGTTCTCATCGTGATTATTTATCTCTTTTCTCATCTACAATCTTTTAAGCTTTAAGCCTCAATTTCGTCAAAAGCTTCTTTCTCTCATATGTTGCTTGAGCTCTCTCTTTCCTCTTCTTCTCCAACTCCTACACAACATAAGGGCATAATAAATGATGGAATCACATAATGTGATTACTGGATCAATTAGTGTAAACTAATTGAGAGTTAGAAGAAAACTCACGTTTTTATCAATGAGTCAAATCCACAAGCGAGCTAAGGAGCATAAACATAATTCTAAAGGAAAATGGAGATAGACTGAAATGAGAGGTGAAAAATAAAACAATGTTTTACAGAAGAAGAAGAGTAACTAGTAACATCTCAAATTTTGGCCTAACTATAGCAAGGAAAACAAGTGACACAATATGTTCAAACACGTTCGAGTATGATACTACCATACTGGAATAAAATGAGATTATCACAGATCAATGGATCACCTCAAAGTGATCTAGTATATATAGTGTATTCAACAATAGTAAGTCAAAGTGTATATTCCTCACTCCAAAGCATTTTAATAAAAGACAAAGATGCAATACTTCACAACTATACGGCAATAAACCAATAGCATATCAACAATTCATTCTTTATAACCATCAATCCAACCTATTGGTGAGTTTCTAATACATAACAAAATGGTCAAAACAGCCTAAATCCGTAAGTATAAACAATATTAAGCCAGTAATCCATCGCAGAACCAATGGAAAGAAAAACGAAAAAAAAAAAACAAAAATATACGGTTGACCAATTAAACACAAACGATTGAAACAGACATAACTAATCAAACAACGATAAAGAATTCACCTTTCGATCAGCTCATGCTACTGCAAAATATTTAGAGAGAGAGAGAGGTGTTACCTTAATTCAGAGAACCGCAGGAACTAGCGGCGACGATGGGTATTTTGAACTCCCGCGGTAATTATACTTGTGCGTGGGGGCGTCGACGGGTTACATTTTGAGAGAGAGAGAGATGGAGAGAGAGGAGATCAGCGTTACTTCAAGGGGGCAGTAAACAGGCAACGCGGCGTGGTAAATAGGGTTAATCAATCACGCAATCTTAAAAAAAAAATTGGGGATATTTTTTCTTAAAAATTAAACATTGGCCTTTTGCTCAAAAACTCAACACGCCTATTGCTAACATGTTTAATATAAATATATTAGGTACTATTATATATTATTATTTCCAATATTTCATTTTTAGAATTTCAGGCAACACTATGTTTTATATTAATATTGGAGTAATATTGATTTGGAGCTCACGATTTTTTTTCTTCTTATTTCTAGACGATTCTTATCAAATGTATATTACTATATTTTTAAAAATATTTTTAAATAGTCCTAATTGAATTATTAATTTATCTTTTTTTCACCTGAAATTATTAATATTGACAAAATTTTAATTTAGTATTTTATTTATTTTTAATCTATAATAAAATTAAAATTTATTAATTCAAAATCTTAATTATAATTGTCAACTTCTAATTAAGTGTGTCTTAATATTTGAGAACCATTTATTATATAACTTCATAATAATATAAGAGAACTTTAAAAATAAATAATAAATTAAACTATAGTTATAATGTCATTCAAATTACATAACAAACGAAGTTTGCGTTGAAAAAAAAAATTAAAAACTTGTAAAAAAATTCAAAATCTAAAACAAATGTCACATGGCAAGTATATATAGAGACATATAGAAATTCAATTTGAAAAAAAGAATTGTAACAAAAGAGGTAGAGAAAAAATTAAATAGATCATACTTTATAGAAGTGCTACATTGAACATATACAACATAATTCAAGATTAGAAAACAAAAATATAAGTAGAGAAATGATATATTTTCACCAAAACTGATTCAAACCCCCGATCTCTTGGTTGGATGGGAACGTCTTACTAACTGAACTGCGCTTCTTCATTAGTAGAAAAATGATATACATATTGCCGTTTGATAACCTTTTTTTTCGATTTTTTATAATTTTTAATTTTATATTCTAGTATCTTAGAAATAAATATTAAAATCATTAAATCTACTAAATATATAAAAGTCAAAACTCAATTTGTCTTATTATTCATTTTTTTTAAGTTTGATAATAAAAAAAAAAAAAACAAATCAACTTTTGATTTTAGTGTATTTTATTAGATTTAATGATTTAAATATTTTATAAATGATTTCAAAGTTTTGACAACTTTCTATTTTGGAAATGATTTTATTCTTGAAATATAATAATTTACAGAATTTATTATTTGCATATGTCAAATTATATTAAAGTTACAGATATACATTGAATATTGTTTTTTTCGTATATTAATGCATTAAAAATTTTCTACATGAATCTCGTTATTACTAATCATTAAAGCTCAACCATCTATCAATTAGAATGATACTACATGAACAATATTAAAAAATAAAATAATAAGCATCTTATTAAAGTAAAAAAAAATCCAAAAGGAACTTAATATATATCTATAAATGAACACGTATTGGATAAAATCATAAAATACTAATCTCCATCCACTCTTGAATAAAATAAGATAACAATTAATTATGTCACTAAATTAATTGTATTGTATGAATATGACATTTGAAGTGTCACAAATAAATTTTCATAATTATGAGACAAAATATTGATTGACGCATCACTGTTACAAAATAGTCATAGTTACGAGACATAAAGCTAAGTGACGCAATATTGTCGCAAAATAGTGACATAATATTTTAATGACGCAAATATACGCACAAAACGCAACACTATTTCAAATGTGACGTATAATTATGACATTCAATAAATATGTCACAAATAAATTATTGTATTTACGAGACACAAAACTAAATGACACATTACTGTCGCAAAATAATGACATAATATTTTAATAACGCAAATGTACGACACAAAATGCAACACTATTCCAAATGTGACATATAATTATGACATTCAATTGATATGTCGAAAAAAAATTATTGTAAACATGCGACACAAAACTAAGTGACGCATTATTGTCGCAAAATAGTGACAAAATATTTTTATGATGCAAATATACGACACAAAATACAACACTATTCCAAATATGAAGTATAATTATGACATTCAAATGATGTGTCGTAAATAAATTGTTGTAATTACGAGACACAAAACAAAGTGACGCATTACTGTCGCAAAATAGTGACACAATAATTTTATGACGCAAGTTTGACTCAAATATACGACACTAAGAGCATAAACGTCGTAAAATTATGACACTGTCACATTCACATATGTCGCAAAAGACCAGTTTTCTTGTAGTGAGTTGCAGTCCATGTGTAATCACGTTATTGCTCAACGGAACAGTTTGGTAGCACGATAAGGTGCATCGATCTTATTTTTGGTGATGACGTTTCTAGTCCGCCTGAGGAAGAAATCCAAGCCAACACTCCCAAAGCATCCAGCCCAGTAGTGAAGGTTGTTGACAGGGATCTGGCGTATGAAGAGGAAGAGATTCGTGAATTCTTTGGAGAATTCTCTCTTCCTCCCCACGTCCTTAAGATCGTCTCCCCATTTCTCAAGTATGTCCGAAGTCGTGGCACCAATGTATATGAAGTGTGCCAGATTGTCACGACTAGGGACCACAAAGAGTTGATCGAGGAGGAGGCCTCGATCCTTGGAAGCTTCGGCCTGGAACGCTTCAACGACCTGACTGGTGAGCCAGAGGTGTGGAGGCTTATTGAAAGGAAGGTCAAGGAGCTCATTCCTCCCCTTCACTCCCGCCCCAACAACACCAGCTGGAGCCACTATCACAGCATTTGAAGAATGGCTCTCAGTTCTTCAAATCGCTCACGACAAAGTGGAGCGCGGGCATTGGTGAGGATGATAGACCTTTCAAAGCCATTCCGGAGTAGGCTAACTTCTGATTGAACAACTTGGGAGAGCGTCCCAATCTGAGAAGAAATTTGCTCCATTTGCTTACTCCTAGAAGTGCTCTCATCACCAACTGATGTCTGGTCCACCATGGCCACAGCCACTTCCCCCTTTCCCGGAGCGCTCTCCTTCACATTTGCCCTTGTCACCACATTAACTAGAGTGGTGGATTGACCACTGGACGTACCGGCCATTTTCCCCTTTTCTGGCATCATCAACAGCCGCCTTGGAGGGAATGGTCCGGGTAGGTGCAGCCGCTCCAGTCATGGTTTCCACATTTGGCTGGTTGGGTAATAAGACTTTCTGGGCTAGGAGTGCCCCGAGAATTTAAGCTGACAGGATGGGAGCCGGAGCGCGGGCATTGCGTTCGGAAGTACTGAAGCTTTCTGAAAATTTAGCAATTGCTCTCGACGAGGTCGATCAAAGCGCGGAGGAGATGGAAGCTGCGATCGATCGTTCAAAGATCGAGCAGGATGAGTGAGAGCGTGTCTCGAGGGAGCTTGAATCCACCAAAGCGGAGCTCTCACGGACGAACACTAAGCTCGTCCAAATGGAAAAGGAACTGAAAGTGGCAAAAGCTGAGAAGGCGGAAGCTAATTCCATCGCTCACCAGCTGAAGGAGAAGCTACTGTCAGTTGAAATGAAGCTCGACGCTTCGGAGAAGAGTCGGAAGCAGGTTGTGGCCATGGTGGGCCAGACAGCAGTTGGTGATGAAAGCACTTCTAGGAGTAAGCAAATGAAGCAAATTTCTTCTCAGATTGGGACGCTCTCCCAATTTGTTCAATCAGAAGTTAGCCTACTCCGGAATGGCTTTGAAAGGTCTGTCATCCTCACCAATGCCCGCGCTCCGGCTCCCATCCTGTCAGCTTAAATTCTCGGGGAACTCCTAGCCCAGAAAGTCTTATTACCCAACCAGCCAAATGTGGAAACCATGACTAGAGCGGTTGCACCTACCCGGACCATTCCCTCCAAGACGGCTGTTGATGATGCCAAAAAGGGAGAAATGACCGGTACATCCAGTGGTCAATCCACCACTCCAGTTAATGTGGTGACAAGGGCACAGGTGAAGGAGAGCGCTCCGGGAAAGGGGGAAGTGGCTGCCACAACGGTAGAGCGGCAGATCATCAATGTCCAAGAACCTATCAGAGCCGCTCCACTTCAAGCGGTGTCAACAGCGCCTCAACCACAGAAGCGCAAAACCACAGCGCCTGCTGACACCAACCCCAAGAAAATAAAACTAACTCCCGCAACAATGACCAAGGAGGCTGGAGCACAACGCGAATTCCAAGAGGAGTTGGACACAATTTTGGTGCACAAGATGAAGTTTCACCTCCGAAGGTATCGGTTGAAGCATACACCGACAAACGACCCTGAAAGAGAGTGCCTGGAAGTGATGGCCAAATATAAAGCGGTGTCAGAGTGCAGGGATGAAGTTATCACCGAAAAGGTGGTGACAGACTCGCAGAAGGCGCTTCATCTTTTGATGATGGAAGCGCTTGAAGAGAAAAGAGTCTACGCCGAAAGCCTGTGCACAGAAGCTTTCGAGAAGTGCATAAAGCAGCTGTTTTCCAGGGAGGAATTTGAGAGGAAAAGGCTAAGGGATGAGGCTCGTAACGCCAAATTTGTTGATGAGATTATTCCAACTGACCTGAAGGAGGAGTGGAATGATACCAAGGTTTTCGCACTGAATACGCCATGGATTGCTTCGTTGCATACATGGATCATTGCAAAGCCTCTCTCTTCAACAAAATTTTAGAGTTGGCAGACGGAGTGACTCTCAAACCGCCGAAGCAAGGGAGCTACAAACTCCCACTCATTGGATGCACTATTCCTGATGAGGAAGCAATCAGTAAGGAGATCGATGAATGTGCAGAATGGCTTGAACAGAACAATCGTCCTAACCGCTCTCTAGCTGCCATCAAGGATAGGGTCTACAGTGCATACGGCATGATTCCTCCTGCCCCTCGAAAACGCTTCAGATAGATACTCATTGTATATGTATCAGTTCTATATCTCATTTATACAATGATATCTTTTACTGCTATAAGACAATTTCTCATTGTCTTTATTTATTTTTACGCTTTCATTTTAACTGCCTATAACTGCATTAATATTGCGCTTTGCCTAACTCACTCTCCTTCTTATACTTAGCCTAGAATTGTCTAGATTTGTGTAAGTAATTGACGTCGGGTTTTGACATCATCAAAAAGGGGAAAATTATTGGGATATTATGTTAAGGGGGAACTTGAATCAAGTTCGAAACAATTTGTTTTGATTCGATTCCAAAACCCTTGTTGGATTATTATTTTCCTTATTATTTTTGATGAATCTAGACTAGTCATTATTACCAAAGCTTGCATGTTAGGAAGCTTATACTTTAGTCTAGAAGCGCATGGAATGAAGCAGTTAGAGTTCGCGAAGCGTCAGGAAGCGAAGCGGCTCCAACAGTGAAAGCGTCAGGAGTAAAGTCTGACAAAGCGTCACTAAAATGCTTTCGGATAAAGATGCTCAAAGCAAGCTTCCGTTCAGTTGAAGCGAAGCTCTCTCAAGTCAGCTCAACCAAAGCGTCTCTGATATGGAGCTATACTTGAAGCGTTCATATTGTTAGTATGATACGTTGACTCACCAAACCTCCAGTTTGAATTTCAAACTCTGACGTGCGCCACAGTTGCAGTCCACGTGTAATCACATTATTGCTCAACAGAACGGTTTGGTAGAAAAGTCATGATAAGGTGCAGAATGCCCATATCCTAATTCAACCCCCCTGCATCGACTTTTCCGGAAATAGAAGGAGTTGCACACACACTAAAACTAACGCACGTACAAACGATTCAAGCATACTACTCGCAAGAACTCAAGCAAAATTATCCTTTACATTCCTTTAGTTCTTTCGAAGCGCTTCACTTTAGTGTGTCATCAAGAAATATATTTTCTTGAGTATTGCAATTACTTTCTTTTTAGGTTTAACCGCATATATCCAAAGCTTAGCTTCGAGAATCCTTATCCCTTTACTAGTGATCTTCATTGTAAAGGATTCTCATTTACGAAAACCCAAAAACCCCAAAACCAAGTCTATCGTGTTAGATTGTGTTGTAAGGTTGTAAAGTTTTTGTAGCAAAGTTTGTTATTGTAAGGCTTCTCGAGAGCCCGTGAAATCTCTGAGGATTCAAGTGCAAGTTTGTTACTAGCCTTGAATCACTTTCCCTTGAAAGTATAAAACAAGGGATACCAAGTGAAGGTATTCATCCCATCGTGAATAGAATGGACGTAGGAGAGGCTCTCCGAACCACTATAAGTGATTGTGTCTATTTGTCTTATTTACTGCTTTGATTTATTGCATACACACACTCACGCTTTAATTATCAACAAGGTTTTAATTTGCAAGAAAAGCTCAAGTCTTACCACATTTCGCACAATACTCACACAAGCGAGAAGCTTTGAAAGCTTCACTAAGCATTCAAAGCGTTTACTCGATAAAAGGCTGAAAAATAAAAGAGAAATTAAACACTTTTCAACATACGTATTCACCCCCCTCTACGTGTGTTAGTCACTTTCGGGACCAACAGTATCACATTTTTCATTTTGAATATTAGCATAGGTTGAGTTGAGTTGATTAATTACGTGAAGTAATATAATATGGAGGTGAATAATAAGTTGATACTATTAATTGTGGTGTTGCTTTCCTCCATATTTGCTTCCGCCCCTCGTTTCCCTAATCTTCCCTACTTAATCAATTGTCCTCCGCCATGCTACCTAGGTCTCTGCCGCCGCCATCTCCACCTCCGCCTCCTCTATTTCCACCACCTCCGCCTCCACCTTCTCCACCTCTGCCACACCCACCGACTGTGTTTCCGTGCATAAGAATTTGACCATTTCCCTTTTTCTGTCCACCACCTCCGCCCTCTCCACCTCCGCCCTCTCCACATCCGCCTTTTTCACCTTCGCCACGCCCACCGACTGTGTTTCCAAGCATAGGAATTCAACCATTTCTCTTTTTCTGTCCATCCTCTCCACCCCCTGCGTAATAATAATAACTTCGCCTCACCAATCTCTACGTACAACCAGTGACGGAGCCAGAAAGTTTGGTGAGGGGGTCCAATTTAAATAGTCAGTAGTAAAATAAAAAATAGTCTGTATAATTAATACTCTCTCCGTCCATAAACTCTCAGACTTTTTTGGCACACGTTTCCACGCTGCTTGATGATGGGTTTTAAAATAAAATTTTGAAGTATTTTTTTTCTTTTACGAGGTCCTACTAGCGTCGTGATATCACGTAAAAAAATACTTCAAAGATTCATTTGAAAACCCATCATCGAGAATCGTGGAAATGCGTGCCAAAAAAATCAAAGAGATCATGGATGGAGAGGGTAGTACTTAATAAAATTTAAATTCAAAACAATAACAAAAATAGTATATCTCAAAATGAATATTTCAAAATCCTAACAATGATGATATAGGGAAGAAGAGAGAGAGAAAGAGTCTTCGAAGTTGGAAAATTATATTAAATGTATAATTTTATACTTACCATGAGCATAACAACTAGGGATGGTAAATGGGATTCCGGTAACTGGAATTCCCGGTACTGAACCGGTACCATACCAGGAACCGGGTACCGAATACCGATTTAACCGGTTCTGGTACGGTAACCGGTACCGGCATCTAGTGGTAATTCCGGTACCCGTAAACCGGTACCGAACCGGTACTGTACCAGGTACCGGATAAATTATATAATATATTATTTTATATCCTTTTTATTCAATTATATTATCATATAATTTCATTATTATGTAATTTTAAGAAATAAAAATTTCAAAAGCCCTAAAAATATTATGCTAACTTGACTCAATAAGAATTTGTTTTAGAAATAAATAAATAAAAATAATTAATTTTTTATATTTTTTTAAGAAATCGGTACCTTAACCGGTTCTATCGGTTAACCGGTAGCGAACCGGTACCGGACCGGGAACTGGTTAACTTAATCAGTACCGGTACCGATACTCTGAAAATGAGTTTTTCCGGTAACCGGTAAACCGGTTCCCAGTACCGGACCGTTTACCACCCCTGATAACAACACACTACCAAAAAATAACCTTAAAACATTAACTTCAAAATTATTATTTATAAGTTTTTATATAAAATATATAAATATATATATAAATACTAAAAAATTTAGAAGATCTACCCGGGCCAGTGACCCCGCTAGGCCCATTGTCCCTCCATCACTACGTACAACACCTTCTCCCGTTATAGAATAAAAATGTTTAGGTTAGTATATTAATAGTAATAATAATAATAAGTTTTCGATCATATTTCGCAGCAACCTTCTTCAAGAAAATTAGCTGGCTAGGTTTTGCCAATGGGGATATATTTTTCTTCAGCAATAGATATATATATGTCTAGCTTTGGAGAATATTATTTCCCATATGGGATGATCATGAACTAGCTAGCTAGTTAATTTCAAGAGGACTTATCTCTACGAGTACTTTTGTATACAATAAATAAAGCTTGTATGTTTTCACTTTTCATGGGAAGTACCAGTGTTGAATGCGTATGTATATATATATACTTCACACCTATGAAGCACGGAGACGAATACGAAATACGGGAACGATACGATACGGGGACGTGAATACGTTACTAAAGATGAAGAATACGATACGTCAAAAATACGTTTTGTATTTTTTATTTAATATATATTTATATATATTATATATTCAGTATTCTATTTATTCTAAATTTAGTAATAAGTATTCATTATTCAATAAAGCTACCCACCCATTAATAAATGCGCAGAGACAACAAATTAAAAAAAAAATCCGATTCCCATACGGCCATACCCATAATCATAGTAATTAATACTCCCTCCGTCCATGATTTCTTGATCTACTTACTATATCGGTCCGTCCACCATTTCTTGACCCTTTCCGTTTTGGGACGTAGGCCCTACCCTTAAAATTATCATTCTACCCTTAAAATACATGTATTATTACAATAAAACCTAGATGGCCCACAAATCTTAATATCCTAAATCTAATTAGGCACCCAATTAATATAAACTAACCCAACCCAATTAATGAGACCCAATCCAACTTACACCTACCCATCATTCACCTACCCAATTAATCACACAGAACATGCACTACATGTTCTTCAGATTTTCTCTTCAACTTTTAGAAATTCTCACCTCCCCTCTCTCCCGAAACCCTAATTTCTCCACCCTCCGTCGCCCATTACGGCGTCTCCCATGGAGTCGTCTCCGTCAAAATCCCCTAATTTTTGCCCAGAATCTCTATCTTTTCCCGATATCGAGTATCCTTTCTTCGACTCTGAATTTGCTGGAGTGATTATTCCCGATTCTGAGGAAGATCGCGACGAGATGGTTTTGGAGATGCTGGAATTCAAAGGCGACGGAGATACGGTCACAGATCTGCTTGATTCGGGTCATGTAGATCCCGATTCACTGGTAGATCTGGAGGATTGGGCTACTGATTGGTCTCCAGAGAGGCGGGATTCTTACCTGAGAATGGTAGCCCTAATCTGCCCTGGACTGCCTAATTTATGGGTAGTCTGAGGCGGGAATCATTTTTTTGAGTTTTTCATTTTGCTATTAATAATGCCTTCATTTATGCATGTGCTGAGCTTGCCTTCTTTTCTTGGAATATTATGTGACTGAGGGCTCTTTCTACTTTTGTTGGGCGCAGTTGGGCATATTTTTATGATTTCCAGTGATTATGTTATTGATATTGCCTTGTGATGTGCCTTTCTATCCCTAATTCTGTTGGATTTAAAAGTAATTGGAGCTTAGGTTGGTGGTTTATGTTCTGTGATAACCTGTGAACTCTTAACTGCCCTGTGATGTGCTCAACTTGGCTTATTTTCTTGGAATATTATCCTTTCATAGCCACCTCTGTGTACTTTTGTGACACGGATTTGGAGGTTTAAGTAGGGATTATCATTAACTTTATGACTGAGGGCTCTTTGACATCTTGTTTGGCTTGAGTTGGGCTTGTTTATCTAATTATAAAGTGATTATGCTACTGCTAGGGCCTTCAGTTATGCATGTATGTCCCTAATTCTTTTGGATTTCAAAGTATAAAGAGCTAAAATCTGATGGTTTATGTGATGTGAATACCTGTAGTGATGTAAATGCCCTGTGATGTGCTATAGTTAGTTTATTTTATTGGAATATTATCCTATATTAGCCACCTCTGTGTACTTAACTGCCACAGATTTGGAGGTTTAATTGGGTGATTCTCCATAATTATGTGACTGGGGGCTCTTACATAGACTCTTAAATCACAATCACAGCCACCCCTTAGTTATAAAGAAGATAGTTAGAAAATGTAGTTACACATAGACTGAATATGAGTAGCTTAGTTACAAAAAAGGAAGTTACTAGCTAAACAACCTCCCAAAAACTAGAATTCCAGCTGTTTACCCTAGTAACTTTATCAAAAACAGAAGCTTCAATGCTTTCCTAGATAACTTACAACCCTAAATCTAGTTCCAAAATAGACTTGAGAGGACCAATGTTGTAGTTTTAACCCACATGATTTTCTAGTAGGTCTAAGTACTCCAAGCATTGCATTACTAACTCCTTCTTCACTTGAATACATTCTGGTAAAACACCTTCTCTTATCAACTTGCGCTTGCTCATGTGAGGGGTTTTGTAGTTGTTACCTCCCTTCACCTTCATCATCTCTACAAAGCAGCATTGTAGAGTTAAAAAAACATTATTTAGTGTAGTGGCAGTGAGCTCCTCATATGACAACACCACATTCTTGAGTAGATCATCCACATTCTTTGTTGGCTTTACATATTGTAGTGATTGAATAGCTCTGAAGAAGCCTAAGTCATTTATGTTAGTATCTGGAGAGTTTGATGGCTGACACATTAGTTGCATCTGAAATCCATCTGAATTTGCTGCATTTAGAAAATCTGCATCATCTGGTTTTATGTGGGGCTTAGCATTATCTTGCTGAATTATGATACTCTTACTTGCCCATTTAGGCCATTTCTCTTTTATAGCTGGGATAACCTGTGGGAAAAAATGAACTAGATGATGAACTACATATGTTCTGATAGTTAAAAAAACACAAGTAACTTAAAGTAATTGCATTTAACCCGATTTATAAAACACTCCTTGATTTCCTTCTTGCATATAAACTGCATAGGTTTAGTTTCCAAAGTTCCCTTTGGTCTGTTCTTGTTGCCCCTCTGAGCCTGTTCTTTAGTTATGAAGGGAAATATCCCTAACTTTCCATCAAAATCAGGTTCACCATTTTGCCCTTTTTGAGGCCTTGCAACAACACACATAAACATAATTTTTGGAATTAATCTTTTTGACTTGCATGTCCTATGTGGTTCCATCTTAGCAGGTAGGAGGTAGTACTTGTCAGCATCTTTAGTTAGATAGAACCATTTCTCATCGATATGTATGGTGTTATACATAGACTGAAAACTGATTTCATCTCCATCACTAGTATTAACATTCAGTTGGCTTAAACTAAACTTCAGCCTAGCTAGTTTGTTGACATCAGTAAGTGTAGGCTTGAGTGCACTTGAATGTGACCTAAAAAGCCCCTATTTTATCCATAAATGCAACAAGCTTTTGCATATCCCTAGTTTTTCAGCCATTCTCCTAATATTTTTCCTGTCTTTCATATTCACAAGATTTACAAGTTCTGGGTCCATAACATACTTGTCATGATGAATTACACATTTGTGCTTGTTGACAAAAATGACTGGTTTTCCCTCAGCCACCATCTCTTTAGTTTCTGCCCAGACTCTCTTAACAGTGGATGGAGAAGTCCCAAACTTTTCATATGCTTCCTTCAGTGCTCCTTTGTTGACTTTACCATTACAGCAGTGGGTGAGGAGGAAAGATGCTATTTGTTGCTTCAACTCTAAGGGGATCATTAATCTCTTGATTTCTCTGACCATTTTGTAGAATTACTCCTTCCTGTCTTTAGCTGATTTCTCTGTTACTGTTTGTTGTAGGTAACAAAGAAGAAAGAAGAGCAGAGAGAAGAAGAAAAGCTGAGAGAAACAAGCATGAAGAAGAAGGCCAAAAGTGAAGCAGCTGCTGTGATGGAAGAAAAAAAAAGGAACAAAAAAAAGAAGCAGCTCCAAATCGCAGGTGGAGCTGAGAAGAAGAAGAGATTAAAAGAGTGAGAGAAATGATAGTGTAGATGTTTTCTCCTTACATTGGAATAGTAATTTTTGAATTTGGAGTAGTTTCAAACCCAAATTCCTCCCTAAGTTTCCCTCTAATTTTTTGATCATATCAAGTCTTGTCAAGATTACTTTTGATTATAAGTTGAATTAGTTGAAGAGCCATGTGCATTTCATTGTAATGGACTCATTGTAATGGAATACAAGTATATAAAGAATTATATTTTTACATATGATTGTGTTGTTTTAAATTTTTTATTTTTATCTCTCGTATCTTATTTAATTTTTTTATTTAATTAATTTATTTTTCTGACATTTATTTAATTTAATTTAATCTATAAAAAAAAATTATCCCATAATCAATTCTTATTAGAATAGCTAATCTACTCCCCAAACACAATCACTTTACACATCATCAACACTCAAACACAATCACTTTACACATCATCAACACTCCGTTAAACTCCGTGCCCAGAACAAAAGGGTCAAGAATTCATGGACGGAGGGAGTATGTATCAGTATGACTAATTTGTATGGGTATGCAATTAATAAAATTGCAATTGATGTTTCCACTTTCCAGCCAATACAATTAATAATAGCAATACCCAATACCCACCCATAACCCATTAAATTGCAATTGATATTTCTAACCTAGGTTGCTCGCTGCTCGCGCGATGGAGATCGGTAGGATACCAGGATCAGGCGGCGGTAGGGATTCAGTCGGCAGCAACGGCGGCGGCCAACCCAGGAAGAATCGGCGGCGGTGGCGGGCTTCCAATTAGGTTGTGTGCGGAGAGGTTTTGTTCGATTTTGCGATATCGGATCGCACCCCAGCGTCGTTCTCCCAAATTATAAGAAGGCTGAACGTATTTTTTTTTGTAGTCAACGTCCCCATTTTCTGGTCAAACGTATTATTTAAATAATAAAAAATAAAAAAAAACATTGCTGCAGAAATACGTCCCCGGGGAAGTATTCTAGACGTATTCTGGCGTCCCCATCTCCAGAACGTCCCTGGAACGGAAACGACGGCCAGGGGGCGTCCCCGTGCTTCAGAGCTTCACTCAAATTAAGTTCTATTTTTAAGAAAGAAAATAAATTAACATCACATCCACCATCCCATCATGCTTAATTAGGCTTTCCCATCACATCCACCCTCCCATCACCCTCACATGAACAGTAATTGCTTACTTAATTTTGTCCTTTAATTTGTATTAACAACCCCCTTATCTCATTTCCATTGGCTATTGTGCCCATTCTAAATGGGACTAATGCCAAGGGATGGAGGTAGTACTATGCAAAATTAATGTTCCAACTGATATTAATTTCTTAGTGGAATAGTGATGAATAGGATGTTTGAGATCGATTAATGAGTTCTCAATTTTGCATCTATATATAGATAAATGATATGCTACTCCTCCATTCGTGGACACTTTCGTCATTTTATTACTTTGACATTACTTTGTTCGATTTTTTCAATTGTTTTGTATTCTAGTACCTTAAAAATTAATATCGAAATCATAAAATCTAAAAACTAAATAAAAATCAAAATCGATTTGTTTTATTACTCATTTTTTGAAGTTAAAAATAAAAAATAATAAATCGAGCTTTAATTTAAAATTTTATGATTTCAATATTAATTTATAAGGTACTAGAATATAAAACAATTAAAAAAAATCAAATAAAGTAATGTCAAAGTGATAAAACGACCAAGGTGCCAACAGAAGTGTCAACTAATAAGGGAGTAGCATATCATTTATAGTTATTAGAAAAAGGCACAAATGAGGCCTATCTTGAATGGGCTGGCCCAGCCCAGCTATCCCACTTGCTCGAGGCCGGCTTGGGTTGTGTCAATCCGACCCGGTTGACAACTTTAATATGGATCCATTATGGTCATGGTTTGTGCCACTCTGGATCCATCGGAGGCACATGAAGCACTACATGTTTTTTTCCTAATTAAATTCGAATGAGATCATTTGTCTCAAATATGATGTATTAACATTATTATTATTTTTATTTTGATATAATATAATTTAGTTTAATTTTAAACTAATTAACAATGGTTCATTAATTCAATTATGATTTATAATTATATTTTTTTATTTAATTTAATGTTTTAATTAATAAAACTGAAATTAAATGCTTAAAATAAAATATAGAAGACTCAATTATTAGTGTAAAATTAAACTTAACCATAATATTGAGAAATGAAAATAAAAATAAAGCAAAATCTTAAAGTCAATTTTGATATACAATACAGTATAGATGAGATAGAAGATCTCATGTGACCTTTATTCCCACTAGAATTTAGTATCAAAATCTAATAAATTTCAAGCAAACTCCGTGGAATTAATTAAGGCAACTGAACTAAGTTGTGATAATTCCCTTTTTTTTACAGAACGAAACTTCATCTATAATTGTGAGAATAAAAAGACAACCCCTAAATATAATGTGATATTTTTATCATGTAATATATGATTACTTATTTTAATTTTCGAGTGAGGAAATTAAACAATAAAAATACTCTCTCCCTAGCTACCTATTGTAATTCACATTTTCAATGATCCCAGTGATCCACTTTCCATGCGCAACTCCCATCCCACTGTTTCAAAAACAGAAGCCTACTAATTTACTTTTACTCACATTTCCTAACACTACATAGATAAAAACTAATATGCTCCACAGTTGATATGGAGATGATATATTTAAAAAAAATTATATCCTACTAAAAAAAATAAACTTTAAATAGAAAAATTATTGATGTAACACTGTCACATCAGTCGTTGGTACATTAAGTGTGCCCATAATGAACATATAATCATTAATGTAGTTTCCAATAAAATACCAACAAAAAAAGGGCAATTACTTATTCATCTTCTTCATATTTTCCGGCATCAAATACACATACAATACCACAAAAACCCTCCAACAATCTCATCAACCCTTTCAATTCGGCCTCCTCATGGGCGCCCTCACGCGTGGCCAGACCGCCACTTCCTCCGCCTCGTCTATGGCACGTAACTGCCCCACACGCATGTGTGATAGCTTACCCTCAAAGGAAAACATTTGCCCAAGGAGTCATTCTATGGACTTTGTGGAGTTGAGAAATAGTCATTGGTACATGTTTTCTTGATCGTCTAACTATTTAAACACCCAAATTTATTCCACATTTTGCGTGAAATAAGTTTGGGCACTCTTAGTTCCTCTTTCAACAATAAAAATATAAAATCCTTCTCACAAGATATTCCCAACTCATGATTCCTGATCATTTCTTTCTTTATTCTCCAAAATGATAACAAAACCATGCCCTTTTATGCTCACTTTTTTTCTTTTTTTTATATTATTTATTTGCTTTTCTCTTTTCATTTTATCTTTTTTTTATATATAATAATGAGCTTATAAGGGCATTGATATCATTTCAAAGCTAACCTAAAAGAAACAAGATGATTTCCCACAATTGTTACCCACTTAGATATCTCAAATCAACAAGTAAACCTCAAGTTACACCCTTCTACCATTGGCTAGTCAAAGAAAAGGTTAAGGCTCAAAGGAGGTTGACTAGGATTATAATGAAATATGGACACAAATTTTGGATAAAGTAGTTAACAAAGATGGCATTTAATCATTTCTAAACTTGAAACACATCTACTCATGTCTCGAGGAAGAATCATGCATGGCAAGTTCTAGAGAGTAACAAACATGCTCAAATATTCACACACCAAAGAAGATATGATTGCATGAATGTGGCAACCAAAGGCTCAAATCCTCACAAGGTTAAATTGTTGATTCAAGTTCAAAGAAGCCAAGTTTTTCAACTTATTAATCCAAGCTCCACAAATCATGCTAAACTAGAACATGGACTTTGAATTTAAGCAAAAATCATTTTTCATGTCATCATTGGCCAAACATCAAATAACCATTTCAACACATGCTCATAGACCTTCCACTTCTCACTTCTTGCCACTCAAATACAAACAAACCTTCAAATTTAGCTCACCAACAATTCGACAATTCAACACCAAACATACCAAAAGTCACATGAAGAGACAAAAGACCAACATCCAAGGATTTCAATTATTTGAACAAAAGAAACATGAAAGCATAATCAAACCAAACAAAATAAGAAATCAATAAGTAAATAAAAAAAATCGAGCAAACTAAACAACACTTTTCTTTACCCCCAAACTTATTCGATACTAAGAGAGAATAAGTTTGAACAGGGGAGAAGTGGTTTAATAAGTTCGAACTCACAAAGGAGGTGGAGGCTTAGGTGGCGGCCATTTTTCATCAAATTTGAGTGCTTCATCCGTTGCATTCCAATGATAAGGAGGTTTGGCCATCCTTGAAGCATCTTTAAAGTCAGACATTCCTTGAAACATCTAAAGTACTACCACACTCAAACAATTCTTCATTAGACAATCCGAAATGAAAATCAAATGATGAAGATAAGTAAAAGTGAAAGGAACAAGGCTTGAAAGAATTATCCATGTCGATAAAAGGATCGACCACATCAAAGATTGTGCAATCCTTACTACTTTTAACATCTACATCGTCATGTAATTATAGGGATGGGTAGATTGATACTTCTTCGCTCTCTTCTTCAAGGTTCATGGGAACTTGCTCCTCCTCTTTCATTTTATTTTCTTACTCCATTTCGGCTATTTGAGGCTCTTCATGAACTTTATTTCCTCCTCCATAGCTCTCTTGATTAGAGTTGAAGTTCCAAGATGATTGCTCATATCCACCAATGATGGTTGACTCTCCAATGTGTTAATCCACGAATGATATAGACTGTCATAAGTAGAAATCGGTTGGAGCACATCAACTCTAGATTCTTGAGGATAATTTCTTCTTGCTTCTAGGATTTGCAATTTTGCTTTAAGCACCGCCATCTCTATTTCGAAGCTCCAAAATTGCTTCATCTTCATACATCATTCTAGCTTCACTCCTCTTCCTAGCAAGAAAAATAAAAGAGAAAACAAAGCAACAAAAACAAATTTAAAAGAAATAAAAGCAATGTCTAAATTAGGCTAAAACAACATTTCATAATATCACAAGTATAACTCTACTAGTCCCCGGCAACGGCGGCAAAAACTTGATCGCCTAACTATTTAAGCACCCACAAGTGTATGGGGCTATCGTAGATAGTGGTGAGCAAGGTCGTATCCACGGAGACTAGTTCGAAATACCTATGAGTACTACTACTATGTTGCTTTAATATATTTAAACTCCGAATCATCAAGGAATTAACTAACTAAAACTAGAATACGTCAATTAAACAAAGCAAAATAAAATAAATGGGCAAACAAAGGAGAGAATGGATAGGAAGATATTTTAGGGTAGACTCAATGGAATTGCAATTGGAACTCACTCTATTTAATTAATCTATGGTTTGAATTCAATTATCTAGGACGATCTCTTGTTCGCTTTAGCCCCTCCCGGACGACTAAAACCGTTGATTACAAGCTAGCTTTGTTGTCCCCAACTAAAGTCTAGCATATAACTCCTAAAAGCCCCTAGGATCAATAGCCCTCACAAAAACTCTCAACCTCCCCGTTTATTGAGTCGTTGTGCCTCATGTTCCTATTCAAATGTTAATTCTGATCTCCCGAATTTTGAATTAACATAATAGACATGTATAAATGGTGATCAAGCATTTAAACATACATAGAAACCAAGAACATAAGGAGATAAAGCAACCAAACAATAGAATTAAAATAAGTAGAGCTAATCCATTACAAATCCATATTGTCAAATCCCTAGAATATGAGATCTTAGCTACTCATGCCCATGGAAGCAAAAATCCCAACATTAAAGATAAACATGATCAAAGAAACAAGATAAAAAGAATTCATAGACAAATCCTTGATCTTGAGCTCCAATCTTGAAATCCTAGATGTCTTCTTCTCCAACTCTCCAAAACAAGCTTTCTTCCTCTTGGTTTTGGTGGGTGAAGGTGGAAGATGGAGGTGTAGAGATTTAGTGTGTGTAGATGGAGGCCAAGTGAGAAATCTACCCTAAGAAGATGAGCTCATATTGGTATTTATATGTTGGCATAAGAATGAGGTTTATTTTGTAATTAGGAAAAAAATAGTATAGGGTGAAAAGTGGAATAAAATAGAAATTTAAGAGCAAATTCAGAAGAAATATGGAGGGAGGAGCGGAGTGGTCGCTCCCTCTGACCGCTCCGAGAAGAACAATGGCTAAGAGGCAGCGTGCGGTATGAGCTTTTTCCGTTGTTGACCGCTCGCTTGGTCACGCGCTAGACCGCTCCCAACAGTGCAATGATTCTTCTTCAACGCGCTACCACTCACATTGCCAGCTCTCTGATTTCTTTCCGACTCGTTCTCCCTCGTCCGAGCTCCGATTTGACTTTCGTCTTTTTCTACGGACTCCTCTCGACCCGAGCTCCGATATGGGGTTGGTCTCTTGCCAAATTTCAACTCTTTTTTCCTGAGAAACAATTAAAATGAACCAAGAAGTATCGCTCGACAAAAATAGAGCAAACACATCGAAAGAGGTACAAACAAGCAATCAATTCACACTTATTTCACCAACTTTATCCTAAAATAAAGAATAAAAAGCATGTTTGTCATTTCTTTCGATGTAGGAATGTGTGAAACAAGTTGTTTGGTGCATGCTTGATTAGAGGTGCCCACGGTTCCGGAACCGGAACGAAGTAACGGTTCCGGTTCCGGTTCCTGGAATCGACGTTCCGGTTCGGTTTCGGTTCCGGAACCGGATAGGAACCTGACTTTTTTAATTTTTATTTTATTTTTTTATTCGATTATGATTCAATGCTTCATTGTTTATTGATTTAATTTTAATTGTAAGACAATTCAAATTATAAAATATAAAAAAATACTTGAGAGTGAGATTGTATAATTTTTATTTTATTTATTAATCCTAAACCCTTGGATATCACATGTCGATTCCAAGGGTCGAGCCTCGTTAAAACCTCCGTGAGGAAAAGAGTACTCATTTAAGCATTTTAATAGACCACTATATATTGTCGAAATCAAAATCCTCGTCGAAATCATCCGTTTCTTCAGAGGCATCGGTGTCAGTTTCTGCTTTGGTGGTATTGATTAGATCATGTTCAAAGACCTCATCCCATTTGTTCTCTTGCTCACAGTGTTCGGCTAAAGTGTAGTCCTTGAGCAATACTTGAACTTCGAGATTCCGCGGGGTCATCGTTGATCGTCTTTCGTCTAAAGTGTATCCTCCGCTGCTAAAAGCTTGCTCGACCGACACCGTCGAGGCAGGAACAACAAAGAGTTCTCGAGCCATTATGGATAGGATTGGGTATTGAGCTGTTCTTCTTGACCACCAATGCAAAAGATCTTGATTGTTTCTCAATTCTTCAATTGATGAATTATTAATTTGATGACAATATGACATCTTTTATGTAAATTGTCATCTTCAATTCTTCATCATCATGTGACATAGTTTATTATTAATTTAAAGATATTTTTTGTATTAGTCTTATTTATTTTAGCTTATTAAATTGTGAATTATAAATTAAATGATAAAAATATTTAACTTTACAAATATAACATTTCCATATAAAAAAATGTAACACACTAATCAGTAATCAAATATTACATCAAATGGTTCCGAACCGGAACTGAACCGTCGGTTCCCGGTTCCAAACTTTCAGAACCAAAACTGAACCGTCGGTTCTACCGGTTCCTCGGGTCGGTTCCGAACCGTCAGTTCCGGTTCGATTCCGGTGGGCACCTCTATGCTTGATAAGCTTTCATATAACATGCTTAATTGGTACATATGTTTAATTATTTTGTTTGTTTAATGTGGAGTGTTTAGAATAGCATCATGATGGAACATAAAGCCTTAGTTCTACAAGTAGAATGCATGCTTTTAAGTTTTAATTTATTGCCTAGAGATTGTCAGATGAGATCATTTGTCCCAATTTCAGTGCACCAATCATATACCAAATTAATTGTTTTACTAATTTTTAATATTTATTATAAAAATAAAAATTAAATATAATACAAATAATTAAAATAATATTTATAAATAATAATTGGAATTTTAAAAAATATATATGCAACAATTTTGAATTTATCAAATGTACTTCAACTAATAAAACTGAAATTAGATTTAAATAATAATAATAATAATTATTATTATTATTATTATTATTATTATTAGGGACACACTTGGGTCAGCCGGAGGCACCGTGCGGCCGGGCTAAAATAATGACATTTTTATTCATATAGATTGACACTTTTCTGTATAAAGATTGTCACTTTTAAAAATTGTCATTTTATTCGTAAAATAATTATGTTAAAGATTGACACTTTTATTCATTATAGATTGGCACTTTGGGCCCGGCCGCACGGTGCCTCCGGCTGACACAAGTTTTTGTCTTCTTATTATTATTATTATTATTATTATTATTATTATTATTATTATTATTAACTTTAATTCCATGAGTGAACCATAATCAATAATTGTAAAATTAGACTAAATCATAACATATTGAAATTGAAGAAAAAAAATACATACACATTGGAAAAAAAAAATTGAATTTGAAACACAATTCACAAAAATTACAAGTTAGGATAGTGGAGCACAAGTTCGGTCAGTTGTAATTTTTTATTCCATCAATTAATATATGGTTTACCTTTTGCTCGTAATTTTTTTTATCGGTGATTAATATTTATTGCCCAATATTTTAAATAAATCTATCAAAATTTATCTCTTAATTAACATAATTTAATTATTTAATAGGGTGATATCAAGGAAATGAAAGAATCATGGACTGATTAGGTGGTGTTTGGTATGATGGAATGGAATGAGGTGGAATGGAATGGAGGTAGAAATCATGTAAAAATTTTACATAATTTCTACCTTAATTCCATTTTATCATACCAAGCAAGCCCTAAGAGGCCAAAAATGGGCTATCTCCGCTATCTTATAGGCTTAAAGCTGTTGGGCTCTCTCTCATGCTCTCTGCATCATTTATTTTAATTTTAATTTTTATATACTTTTTATTATTATTGTGTCCAATTATATTACTATTTGATAGTACAATAATTTTAGGCTTTACTTCAAAAATAAAATAAAAATACAATTCAAAGCTATGAGCAATTTTCTACGTATTAATTAAGATTTTGATACTTTTTTTTTAAATAAGAGTTTGATTACTTTTTTTTATAAAACAAGTAATGAACATGAAATTTAAAGATCACATCACGGAAGACTCGAATTCGAGACTTTCGGTCTCAAACATTAACCATTTACAACTAGGCTAACACACACGCACAAGAGTTAGATACACTACTTAATAGTATAACTTCATGTTAGTATGTTACAAGTAAATTCACTAGTCAACTTAAATATGTAGAATATTTTAATTGGAACGTTAATAATGGGACTAAAATTGGAAAAAAGAAAATCTATAGGGGGGGTGGGGGGGGGCAGGGACTATATATAAGTAGGGGTGCACACGAGCCTAAACTTCGATATATTCAAGCTATACTCGCCTAAAAAAAATTTGAGCTGTAGCTCGACTCAGTAAGTATTCGAGATCAGAAATATTCAAGTTTGAACTCAGGCTCGAGCTCGTTCCTTCTCACATATCTAAAATGTTATTATAAGTATTTTTTTATAGTATATATAATATATAATGACATATTACACGTACTTTATGCGGATAAGAAAGACTGCTGTTTTTTTTTTTATTAAACTATTACTTTATTTACAAACTATAGTGTGCATATGTATAATATACTCCCTCCGTCCCTTTCAAATTGAGTCACTTTTTTCAGCAATAACTTTTTAAAGAATTTTTTCTCTTACGAGATACTTCATAAATTTTTTTTATTAAAAAGTTATTTTAAAACTCATCATCAAGACGCTCGAAAACGCTTAAATTATTGCTGAAAAAAGTGCTCAATTTGAAAGGGACAGATGGAGTATATGAATATTTGGTGTAAAATTATCTACTAAAATTTATATATTAACATAAAATATACCCATTTTATATTATAGAGATGTATAATGTAAGTATATGATTTATGACACTAATTAGAAACAAAAAGTTTATTATTAATTTATTGAGTAGTATGTTTATAGACCATATATATAATGTCAATATAATATCAAATATAAATATTTAAAATGACATGATGATACATTACTAATTAATCAAAGAAATTTACGATGTGTAGTGATTTATGGTGTAAAAATATTATTATTTATTAAAAAAATTATATGAATATACATAATATTATGTGTATAATATTGGCAAATGCCTTGGCGAAGATGTTCGGCATGTTCGCGAACGTGTTCGCGAGCTTCAATGCCAAACATGTTCATGATCTTTCGAGCCGAACACATATAAGCTCAAGTTCGGCTCGAAAAAAAATTGAGTTCGATTCGAAGCTCGAGCTTGACTCGTTTTTAAACCGAGCGAATTTCGAATGAGCTTTTTACGAGTTGAGCTTCGAATAGCTCACGAGTAACTCTGTTTGTGTACACCCCTATATATATGCAATACCACTCTGCATTTTAGAGCTATTTATATCAATTAAGAATGTGATAATGTTACAAGTTCGTTCATGAATGAATATTCACTAGTCAACTTTAGCTTGGGATCCTCTATCCCTAAAATGGTATCCTAAAATCCAATTTCTATTATTTTCATTTTTTTTTCAATAAATTTATTTTATAATGATTTTGTTTAATTTTATGATTATTTTCAAGGGTTCACCATCCAAATTAAGATTTATAATTATTTTTTTATATTTAATTTCACTTTTATTAGTATATTAGAGTTGATAAGACAACGAAGCGCAGCTCAATTGTTAAGACACTTCCCCTCCAACTAAGAGGTCGGAGGTTCGAGTCACCTCGGATGCGTGTGTGTGTGAGTGTGTGTGTTGTGTTTGTCTGATAAAAAAAAAAGTATATTAGAGTTGATAAATTCAAAAATAAAGTATATAATTTTAAAAAATTCCAATTTTTTTCTCATAAATAAATGTCTATTAGAGTATGATTTAGTAAATTATAGTATTTTTATTTTTATAAAAAAAATAATATAAAACTAGTAGAAATTAAGTTTTGGGACACCAGTTGGGGCATACTTTTTGGGATAGAGGATATCATCCCGTCAACTTGTGTATCTGCAGATATAATTTATCAACTTATATGGTAAGTGGTTGAACGAAAAATAAACTTACATAAAAATTGATTAATGAATTACATAAAAACATTGATCAATATATAAGTGGTTGTTGGGAACCCTGTTTAGTTTAGTTTTGATGATGTTATTAGAAACCACACTTAGTTATAGGATTGATAGGAACAGACTGATCTCTGTGTTTGGATCAGTCAAGCTTAACTCGGACAGGTTGCTCCATGTAAAGATCAAGGTTGGTAGTGCAACCTTGTACCCAGTTAGATCAATCTGTCAACCTGTTCCTTAGTCAACCTGCTCGTGTAACCCGCTGAGGCTAACCTGCATACTGAGGAACCTGCATGCTGAGGCCAACCTCCTGAGAGGGACCTGCATACTGAGGAACCTGCATGTTGAGGCCAACCTCCTGAGAGGAACCTGCATACTAAGGAACCTGTATGCTGAGGAACCTGCATGCTAAGGCCAACCTCCTGAGAGGGACCTGCATACTGAGGAACCTGCATGCTGAGGCCAACCTCCTGAGAGGAACCTGCATACTAAGGAACATGTATGCTGAGGAACCTGCATGCTGAGGCCAACCTCCTGAGAGGGACCTGCATACTGAGGAACCTGCATGCTGAGGAACCTGCATGGTAAGGAACCTGTGTGCTGAGGAACCTGCATGTTGAGGAACCTGCATAGGCCAACCTGCTGAAGCCAATATGCTTAGTCAAGCTGCTGTGAGTCAAGCTGCTATTAGTCAACAGCTTCTCAAGATGAAGATTCTAATACACAGATCAAGCTTGAAGAAAACAAAGACAACTTGAGGTACAAAAGGTCGACCTTCCCAGTCCGACCTAAGCTGTGCCTTGCCAACCTCGATGGTTCAAGCTGTACAGAAAACCTCAACGGCTAGAAGTCCAGTCAGCAGTACGGTTCTGACACCTCTGCAACTTCAACGGCTCTAATTCAAATTGGAATCATATAAATACTTCAAACCATCCCAGAATGGAAGGGAAAAAGGGGAAAAAGGGGAAAAAAGGGGAAATAAATGGGGAAGAGAGAAAAATAGAGAGAGGAAACCAGAGCTTCAAAGCCAAATCTATCCAGAAATCTTTACGCTTCAAAGCCAAACTCAACACTCGAATCCAAGTCATTTCCCAAGTGTTGAGACCTTCAAGATTTCTGAGTCTGGAACCTCACAGAACACTCTCCACAAGCTTACTACATATTCGTCCAAGTAAAGAAGAATCTGTTAGTTTAGCTGCAAGGTTGTATGTAAGAATGTATGAAAGGTTGTAAGGGTCACGACCCAGAAGTCGTGCTCGGCTCAAGTCTAAAGATTGACGAAGGTTGAGGCTGGTACTCAGCCAGTATAAATAAGAGAGAAGTAAGGAATTTCAGATACGACGGTATCTGACGTGGATGTAGGGACGTTTCCCGAACCACGCTAAATCGACTGTCTCGATCTCTCTCTCTTTATCTTTTATTTACAGTCGACCTTACAATGTTCAACTAACCTTCATTACATTGCACTTCATTGATATAATCAACCTGCACAAAGATCCAGATCAAAGAAAGAATTTTCTAAGAGGTAGCCAACTTGTCCACCAAACTTCCGCACACAGTTCGGTTTAGCAAGCTCACCAGTTTACTGACTGAGCTGGATAAACCGAGCTGTACTGATAAGCTGAGCTGACAACTCAGTAAGATCGATTTTGTTTTAAAGTTAAAACTGTTGGCGAATTGGTGTATTTCCCCCCCCCTTTATACACCAATGACCTATTTATCGGGACCTACAAGTGGTATCAGAGCGGTGGTTCTTTTGACCATCGTATCTGTTTACTAAAAGTTCTTTTCAAAACTTTTGGTCAAATTGAACTGATCTAGGAAATTTTTTTTCATAACCTTCATATCTACCTGTCATCATGGAAACTGCACTTGTTCGCAATTGCGAAGATTTTTCTATACAGGGATATGAAGATTGGAGCTTCAGGATTCGCATGTGCCTGCAAACTCGTCACATTCGCATGTGGGATATCATCGAAAATGGATCCTCTCTTATCTACGGAGAAAAGGTTCAGATTGAAGGAGAATCTCCAGGCGAGGCCACGTTCAAACAAGTGGTCAAGAGTCCTCGTAAGTACACTGCCGAGGAAAGATTAGAAGCCAGCCTGGACAACTATGCGAAAGCGCTCATCTCAAGCACAGTTAAAGGAGTTCACCTTGCCAAGATCAGAAATCTGCAAACTGCAAAAGAAATGTGGGATACTTTAAAGTCTCTCAGCATAGGATCTGAAGAGTCGCAAGAGAACAAGCTCTCCATGGCCTACAACAATTTCAATGAATTCAAGATGTTGCCTGGAGAGACTGTGGAGCAGATGAGAGATCGCTTCATGAAGATCACTCTCAAGATCGCTGCTATCAAAAAGGACAAATTCACTCAGCGAGAGTTGAATCTCAAGGTCATTCGTGCCCTCCCAGCAAGTTGGCATGTGTATGTTGCCCTCCATCCCAACCGACCTGACTTCAATAAGCTCACAACCGAAGAGCTTTTTGACATTTTGATGGGGAATGAGTACGAGATCATTCGTATTCATGGATCAGCTCCAGCTTGTTCTAACAAAGGAAGTAAAGCTAAAATGAAATGGTATCAAAGGGAAGAAAAAGATGCTGCATTTCAAGCTGATCTGGCCAAAGATGTTCCTCCCAACTTATCTAAAGAGTTCACTAGGAAGGACGAACTGCTGAAAGATCTCATGATGATGACAAGAAAGCAGGAGAGGTTGGAATCTCGAATGCTCAAGTATAAGCAGTTTTATCGTGAGAACAAGCACAGAGTCGGCAAACACAACCTCGACCGCTCTGATTAGCAGAGCACTGCTGGAAACACCAGCTCTAGTCACCCAAGCTGGCTACCAAGATCGGTGGTACCAGTGTGATTCATATGAGCAGTATCTCTTTCGAGATTTCTTCCAAGCTGCTCATCAAGGTCGAAAGTATCAGAGAATCCAAGCTGCTGAGGAGCCATCTTATCATGCAGATTGCCATCAACCTGCTCCTCAACCTCTTCAAGGGAGCTTGACCTCCCACTTAGCATCCGATCTCAACAAAATGCTAAGCCTACTTTAATACTTCCAATTTCTGTTGCTGTTAGTGTTACACTCACGACAATGGGAAATCTAAATTAAAGACTTTCAATTGCGAAGCAAATTCTGGAGTATTTCTAGGGTACTTTAAGATGAGCTGCACAATTAAAGTCCTTAATAATATAAACATAACTGTGGAGGTAACACCTGTTGTTATTTTATTAAGTCTGTGTCTGTACAGGAAACTCTCTATTGATCAACAAGCAGATCACAATATAAGTGGTATCACAATGTAAGGTAAGAAGACACAGGTTACAGGAAGAGCTAAGAAGGCATAGGTTGCTCAACCTCCCCAACCTGTGATGCCAATTGCAGCTGCTCAACCTGTATCAGCTGCCCAGCCTGCTACTGCCAAGCAGCTGTCTGCTCAAGAGAAAGCTTCGGCTGAATCCAACCTCATCCGGGTCATGGCAGAAGCTGGATACACTGCTGAAGACTGCGCGAATGAAGGCAAGCAGAAGCTGTTTTTGGCTGAGCTGAAGAAACAAAGGGCAAAAGACAAAGCTCGCGTCGCAAGCTTCAGAGGCCTTGAAAGCTACAAGGAACAAGTGGTACAAAAGAGCAAACTGATCAAAACCAGATCACATATCAAGGGGGAACTGATGCAAGGACATCGAGCTGCCTCACCAGCTCAATCATAACAGATTAACTCCCTACTCACAGATCAGTCTATCAGCTCCATACCTCATCCCTCAAGCTCATTCTAAATTTGTGGATCCCAAGATCAAGTCTGAACTTGAATAATATGAAGAAGAGATCACTCAAGGAAGATAGAACATGATCTTCCGGAAGAGCTCATTGTTGGGAACCCAAAGGATGGTGCATCGAATCGATGATCGTGGTGAACAAGATAATGGAAAGGTTATCTCAAGATGCAGATCGAGAGCAACAGATCAGCTAAGCTTATTTCTAAAGTTGACCTGATCAGTCTGCTCAGTCAATCAAGCTGATCTCGCAACCAAGCTAGCCTCCTAGTCAAGCTGATCAACCTTGACACATTTTAAGGGGGAATGATCACTGTTTTGCCAGCCCAGCCGATATATCCGTAAAACACCAGATCAACAATTAAGGGTGAAACAGAGAATGCAATGATCTTTCCAAGCAAGTCAAGCTCAAGGAAAAGAACTCTTCTTTTCGCCAGAAAGCACAGACCCTTATTGATAATGTCGAAAAGGGGGAAAGATGTAGAACGAGCATGGAAAGATGTAGAAAAAGGGGGAAAGATACAGGATAGATGCACTAGTGGTATCAAGATGCAGGAAGAGCGTAGAAAGATGTATAAAGAGCATGGAAAGATGCAGGAAGAGCATAAAGCACAGAAAGCAAGTTCAACTTGCTGAACTTTTAGTTCATTGATCTTATATTCTTATCTTTAGGAACTATTTGTAAAGTGTTGGTTTCGACATCATCAAAAAGGGGGAAATTGTTGGGAACCCTGTTTAGTTTAGTTTTGATGATGTTATTAGAAACCACACTTAGTTATAGGATTGATAGGAACAGACTGATCTCTGTGTTTGGATCAGTCAAGCTTAACTCGGACAGGTTGCTCCATGTAAAGATCAAGGTTGGTAGTGCAACCTTGTACCCAGTTAGATCAATCTGTCAACCTGTTCCTTAGTCAACCTGCTCGTGTAACCTGCTGAGGCTAACCTGCATACTGAGGAACCTGCATGCTGAGGCCAACCTCCTGAGAGGGACCTGCATACTGAGGAACCTGCATGCTGAGGCCAACCTCCTGAGAGGAACCTGCATACTAAGGAACCTGTATGCTGAGGAACCTGCATGCTGAGGCCAACCTCCTGAGAGGGACCTGCATACTGAGGAACCTGCATGCTGAGGAACCTGCATGATAAGGAACCTGTGTGCTGAGGAACCTGCATGCTGAGGAACCTGCATAGGCCAACCTGCTGAAGCCAATATGCTTAGTCAAGCTGCTGTGAGTCAAGCTGCTATTAGTCAACAGCTTCTCAAGATGAAGATTCTAATACACAGATCAAGCTTGAAGAAAACAAAGACAACTTGAGGTACAAAAGGTCGACCTTCCCAGTCCGACCTAAGCTGTGCCTTGCCAACCTCGATGGTTCAAGCTGTACAGAAAACCTCAACGGCTAGAAGTCCAGTCAGCAGTACGGTTCTGACACCTCTGCAACTTCAACGGCTCTAATTCAAATTGGAATCATATAAATACTTCAAACCATCCCAGAATGGAAGGGGAAAAAGGGGAAAAAGGGGAAAAAGGGGAAATAAACGGGGAAGAGAGAAAAATAGAGAGAGGAAACCAGAGCTTCAAAGCCAAATCTATCCAGAAATCTTTACGCTTCAAAGCCAAACTCAACACTCGAATCCAAGCCATTTCCCAAGTGTTGAGACCTTCAAGATTTCTGAGTCTGGAACCTCACAGAACACTCTCCACAAGCTTACTACATATTCGTCCAAGTAAAGAAGAATCTGTTAGTTTAGCTGCAAGGTTGTATGTAAGAATGTATGAAAGGTTGTAAGGGTCACGACCCAGAAGTCGTGCTCGGCTCAAGTCTAAAGATTGACGAAGGTTGAGGCTGGTACTCAGCCAGTATAAATAAGAGAGAAGTAAGGAATTTCAGATACGACGGTATCTGACGTGGATGTAGGGACGTTTCCCGAACCACGCTAAATCGACTGTCTCGATCTCTCTCTCTTTATCTTTTATTTACAGTCGACCTTACAATGTTCAACTAACCTTCATTACATTGCACTTCATTGATATAATCAACCTGCACAAAGATTCAGATCAAAGAAAGAATTTTCTAAGAGGTAGCCAACTTGTCCACCAAACTTCCGCACACAGTTCGGTTTAGCAAGCTCACCAGTTTACTGACTGAGCTGGATAAACCGAGCTGTACTGATAAGCTGAGCTGACAACTCAGTAAGATCGATTTTGTTTTTAAAGTTAAAACTGTTGGCGAATTGGTGTATTTCCCCCCCCCCCCTTATACACCAATGACCTATTTATCGGGACCTACAGTGGTTCAACTTGTGTATCTGCAGATATAATTTATCAACTCATATGGTAATTAAGTAGGTGGATGAAACATAAATTACATAAACATTTTTTTGTTAATTACTAATTTAGCTTAGTAAACATGCAGCACGCATCAACATATCTAGAAATTTTCATGGAAACACCATATGTGTAATAAAGACAAAACCACACTTAGTCATTTGTCCCAACTTTGGCTTCTTTCAATTAGTGTCCAATTAATATCAACGTTTTCACTTTCTTTTTTTAATTTCAATAGATTATGCTTAAATGACAGGTAGTTACTTATGCTACCTATGATATATGTACATAAGAAAATTTCATTTGAACTAAAATCATTTTAATTAAAATGACACAAATCCAATCATCAGTATCGATAAAATTGATCTACTAAAAGCATATACCTTACTCAAATCAATTTTTAACAGTTTGTTTTTCTTCTAAGTTCTCAATATTATATATCATTTGGCTATACTATTTAACTAGGGTTATTCATTAATCGAATTAGGGTTAATTATTCATCTTTTGGCATTTACTTTCATTTTTAGTAGTTAAAAATGAAATGAAATTCTAAAAAAAATAATTATAAACCAAAATTGGATTAGTAAACCCTTGTTAATTAGTATGAAATTAAATTAAATTAAATCATATTACAATGATATTGAAGGAAAAAAAATACAATAAAACACTAAGAAAAGTCAATTTCGGTACACTAAAGTTGAGGCATATTGCTAATTAATTTACATAATATCAGTTTTCCATAATTCATTAGTTTTGTATATAATTAATCGTGAACTAGAATTTTCATATATTTAGATATTATATATTATGAACAGAAGTTGAAGTCCGAATGCACAGTAAGCTAACATCTAATTAAGTAAACTGTGCAATAATATAAACTGGCCTAACTTTGATAATGCAAGCCCTAGCTAGAATCTACCGCTAACGTAGTTGCATGATTTTTCACACGTATATTTATTTTGTCATTTCACGACCATTTACTTATGCCTATAAATACGAGAATAGTTTTATCACATTTTTCATTCTAAATCCGAATATTATATAATATTTGGTTAATTAATTAGGAGGAGTTGGTGAATCAAATATGGAGGTGAATAAGTTGATAATTGTAGTGTTGTTTTCCTCCATATTTGTTTCCACCTCTTCCGCCCAAAGGATCTTCATATGCATCTCTCCTGGTTTTCCTTTTCCTCTTCCTCTTCCCCTCCCCCTTTGTCCTTCTCCGCCGCCGCCACCTACATCTACGCCGCCTCCTCCACTTCCGTTCTCTCCACCTCCGCCTCCCCCTTTTTCGCCACCTCCGCCTCCGCTTCCGTCTTCTCCACCGCCTCCCCCTTCTTCGCCACCTCCGCCTCCACCTCCGTCTTCTCCACCGCCTCCCCCATCTTCACCACCACCGCCACGTTCTCCACCTCCGCCCCGTCCGTTTACACTTCCTCCGCTTCCATGCATACGCTTACCGCTAGTTTCCGTTTTCTGTTCACCCCCTCCACCCGCCACTCCCTAATAACTTCACCTCACCAATCTCCACCTTACAAATAAAAATGTCACCACCAATTAATTAATAACCATTCTCTCTCTCTCTCTCTCATACGCACACACAACACCATCTCTCTCGGAATCTGTCATTACCTCTAAATAAATAAATGGTAATTGGAAAAATGTTTGTATTACTAACTAATAATAATAATAATAAATAAATAATATCTCTGTATTCAGTAACTAAGCTTGCTGCTATAGTAAAAGGTACAGGCGATTTGCAGCGACCTTCTTCAAGAAATTAAAGCTGGCTAGGTTTTGGCAATGGAGATCTGTTTCTTCATCTGCACTTATTAGATAGTTCAAAGTATATTGATGTATAATGTATGTAGCTTCGGAGAATTATATTTCCCATATAGGGTGAGGAACGAAGTTTGTGATATCTTAATTATCTACATCCATGTACGTTGTATACAATAAATAAAACTTGTATGTTTTCATGGGAACCAATTATCCACACTAATTTATTTATTATCTTTTCATATTTGCATGCAATGAAATTCATATAGTACTCCTATATATGTACAAAATTCACAACTTGAGATAAATTTGTTTAGTGGAGTAGCGATGGATGTTTGAAATTGGATTATTATAATGTTTTTTATTTCATGAGTAATTCTATCCACAATCCCCAATTTACTCCTCATAGCCCCGTTTTTAAAATTAAATTATAAACAATATTAATTTTATTAATTCACCCCTTAACCCCCAACTTAAGTTCATTAATAAATTACATAAGACCTGGACAAATACTTACTCTACAGCGTCACTTCGTTTTTCCAAAGCTCCTTGTCTTCTAAAAATCTAGACATATTTTTAAAGAAAATAAAACATTCGCATGGTGGATCCAAAGAATCAAATGAAACCAATCTATATAATAATAACGACTACGGGCTGCGTTTTATTTTCGGTAGTTTCTATTTTTGTAATTAATTTTTTCGTATTTATTTTTGTTAATTTCAGTATTAAGTTTATGAGAATTTATTAGGTAGCATTTAAAAACACATTTAATATTTCATTAAAATACTTTATGAATATTGGGTATCGATAGTTTATCATCTGATTTCACTCCTTTGGTCCTCTCTCTGCTGTTTCATTTTTGTGATTACATTCTTTGTAAAAACACGGAGAAACCTCTGTGAAAAAACACAAAATTGAAATTCCGGCTAGCCGTCGCCGACCCTGTCCAATCCGCCGTCTTCGGTTCTGTAATACTCAAGGTGAGCGATGTCTGCTCCTCTCTTAACTCCTTCTCTCTCTCTCTCCGTCGCCCTCTCTCCTTCCCCATCTCTTTCTTGGTATGTTCCGATAATAAATGCGAAATTTGGGTTTTTCTTTTTCTTTTTTTCTTTTCCATTTTTCAGTTTCATTTCCGGCAAGCACTCGCCGCCCCTGTTCCGGCCACCGTATTTGGACTCTCTAACACCCAAGGTGAGCGATGGGCACCTTCTCCCTCTCTCACTCTTTCTACTGGTTCTCTCTATATCTCTTTCTCTCTCTCTCTTTCTCTCGATTTTTGCTCATTACACTGCATAGCGTTGTGCTTGATTCGCCGACGCCCATTTCGATACCTGTTGAGCATTCGCCGGAGTCCGGATTACTTGAAAAACAACCGGACAATTTGCAGTGCTTCTTCAAGAGGTAATGATTTATTTTTTGAATCATTTAAACTTAATTAGATATTTATTTAATTAATATGTCTGATTTTGGGAGAAAAATATAAAAATTAAGTATGATTATGCGTGTTTGTTTCGTCTTTGGTGTTAAAGCATAAAAGGATAGGAAGAATTGCTCATTTCTGTAGTTCTTTTTGCCTATATAGTTCCCAATATTTGATGAGAACAAATCCCATGGCAACCACAGTTTATGTTATGCTAACTGAGCAAATATATTTAGGGGCTTAAGATTATTGTGTATGAACTGTATGATGAAATTCTTTATCTAGAGAGAGATGTGAATTAGCAATAGAGTATTATATATATCATATTCAGTTCATATAAACAATGTAATTAATATATATATATATATATATATATGTTGGCAGATCGAAGCAATGCAGGTTTTACTGTGTGATTGGTATTCTCTTAGATGACTTTCCTCTCTCTCTGTACTCACTTGTGTCTTTAATGATTGATTTCAGGAAACAGCCTCAGAAAGGCTGAAGCTTGGGCTGCTGTAGAGAGATCTCTAAACTCAAGGTTTCAAGTTCGTGAACCATGAAATACCTCTTACATATTACACTTTTGATGCGTCTGAGTTCATTCTTGATCTTAATACAGGAGCTGCTACGTCAGAGGAAAAGGAGCATTCTAGCAGTGAACGTTTAACTAAAATATTATCTCGGATAAATATTCTTGAAGCTCAGCTACATTAATACTTGATTGAATCCCTTGGATATTTATTCTTGAATATCAGCTTATGTTAGAGGATTTTTGCAGATATCATGCCTTAGAGCTGAGCAGACACAGCTGACAATGTCTCTTGAAAATGAGAGACATAAGGCAGCTGAACATAGGCAGGAGAGATATAAGGCAGCTGACAAGGTCTCTTGGATGTTGTTTCTGTTTGTATTTATGTTTCAGTTTCTATTTCCGATCTTTGACTCCTTATACATGAAGTTAATATGTTGCTGCAGTAAATCTTATGTTGTTTAATTCTATTTGCAATGTGAAATTCATGGTTGCATTGTTGAAACGGAAATGTACTTTCATATCATCCCAAACTGCACCACAGCTTAGTGGCAGGGTTTAAATAATGATTATTGATGCAGATATAGCTCAATCATTCTCATAAACCAATTACAAATCGAAGTTATTCTTCCATCATCAACTGAAAATTATGACAATTAAAAAAGATTATGCAAGTAGAATGACTGTTCCAGAAAATGCCACAACAAACAATTAGTGTTTGTTGCATATATTAGTTTATAGATTGATGAGAAAGTATGAGATCAAATGGAAAACAGTTATGAGTTAAAATATAGAATCCACCATAACAAACTTTGGCTGACATATTATTGTTAGTCTTAGAAAGTATACTTCTTTGGTAAATGAGACGGCCTCCACATATATGATGTTCATGTTTCATCTCCTGTTTCTGCGTGCTGTATCAACAAAGCTGAATCTGTGCATGGGTTATCTTTTTTTTATTTTATTTTTTATATATCTTTCCCTCAAGTGCTTTTACTCCACGGTTTGAGTATTAAACAAGCTCGATTGTTTAGGACAGGTTGATTGTATCAGTGGCTTGGATTTTTCATATCGTGATATACTTGCTGATTGGTCCTGCAATTTCGTTGTTTCTTAATGAGATATTCATCAAGCTTCATGATGTCCGGGGTAAGATTTTATTGATTTGCCTTTTGTCCTCTTCAGATGAGGCATATACTCTCTCCATTTCGTTCAATAGGCTACATTTCATTTTGGCAATTCTGGCACGTTTTTCCACGCTTCTTGATGATGGGTTTTAAAATGGATTTTTGAAGATTTTTTTCTTTTACGGGATACTTTGACAGTCGTAGTATCCTGTAAAAGAAAAAAATCTTCAAAAATCCATTTTAAAACTTATCATCAAGAAGCGTGGAAAAGCGTGTCAGAATTGTCAAAATGAAATGTAGCCTATTGAACGAAATGGAGGGAGTATTTGATATAGTTGCCTTCTACTTGAAGGACTTTTGGGCACTGTTGCATTTGCATTTTTCTTCTTCTATCTTCTACTTGCTGTGATTGTTGGGGCAATGATGCTTTGCCTGAAATTAGATTTTATAACAATCCACCCAATGTAGCATGTTTATCCATTTGCTTCATTTCTTTTAGTCATCCCTTCTATTTGATTTGCCTTGGGCTTTTTTAAAAGGTCATCTCTGGCATTACATGTTATTGCTTAACTCTCTTTGCAGATGGGGAGCTATACTTATGAACTCATTCTTTTTTTAATGTGGGCCTCATTCTTCTCTCTTCAATCAGATAATCTTTGTTTTGGTTCTCTCTTATATGTTCTTGAAAAAAATACATTGTTCAAAAGGAGGGATGTGGTTTTAAGCAGGTAGCTTTAAGAGCTATAATCTATTCTTTTAATTTACCTGCATCATCCACTTTTCCTCATTAATCCGCAACATAATTCTTGCAATGATAATTCGTATACAGTATATATATTGCACTTCTAGATTCAAAGATAATGACAAACATTTGCTTTTTGCGTCTTTATGATCTCCTAATTCTTCTTTCGAAAATGTGATACTAACTGCTCTGGGGCTCGATTACCTGCAACAAATATAAATGAGTATATTTCTGATACTTCAGTGCATACAATTATGGTACAAGAATAACATCTGCAATCTGTCAAAGTATTTATCAGTTTAATTATGTTAAAGAAATTGATATTTGCATCTTTTATTAATCACACACACACACACACACACACAGAATCACATACTATCAACTATTTGTATCATTCATTCTATGTTTAACATGGGGTAGCAGCTTTTCAAGCCAGGTTATACAGCACCGCCGCCTCTTTTTCATTACGGTGTGATCCCAATGAACTTCAGGTATTATTTCATTTTTATTTATCTTCTATCTTTCTGCACTTTTGTTTTCTAATATCTCGGAGGAAATTGGGAGATATCTAGAAGGGACCTCCAAAATCTTCAATTCGTATCGATGGACTCTAACAATGACAACTTCTTGGATACAGGCATAGATGAATATCCAGTACCCACTTCAAGAAGTGTCACATGCTGCTGTATAGTTGCCATGAATATAGTTACCTTATCATTTGGAAGCTCCTTTTGATAGCGGATTCATTTTATTGTTATTAGGAGAGCTCTAAACGAGCGCATGAATGGGGTCTAAGAAGAAGATGCGATGTGCTTATAACAATGACGAGGTAGAAAGTGGTAGTTACAAATTGTATATTACAGAGGAAAATTATAGAACATTGCTTGGATGTCTTATTTAGAGTACAAAAGGAGGTTCAATTTTATTTCCAGAAGCATACTTTTAGGCTGGAGTATGGTGCTTTCGGTATTGCTTACGGCCTTATACATTACAATGTGGAGTTTTATATCATAGCTTCCGATATCAACAATATAATACAGTATTGTTGAATATTTAGTCATTGAAAATTTTATCTCCATTTCAAGTTTAAACAGTTATGCTTTATGAATTTGCATTATTTTACGTTTCAAAATTGGCTATATAACAATGCAAAGTGATGAGTGTAATTTCATATTCCGTGCCTTTGCTGACATATCATGATTGTTGCTACCATGTACATAACCTTTATGGATTATGCTAGATCAAAATAGAAGAAGTTACGAAATATCTCGTGTAGAGCATTAAATTTGAGGATGTCTTAGCTGCATGAATATTGGGCTTCTGTTGGATTAATTGAGGTAATCTGAATCTAAAATTACCATGTTCTTTGATTAATTGCTACTCCCTGATCAAAGAAAAGGGTAACTTTAAAGCTACTCAGATGTATAATTAGTTAGTTATAAGTCAGACAAAAAGCTATGTTTATGATTTGAAACAAGTAGCATTACTTCTTGAAAGCATTGCCCATGTATGTGATTGAATTATTGTACCTATGGACCAGCCTTTAACTTGGTAACGACATATGTATCTGACAACCACTTTTGTGTTCAATTAACTCCAGCTTCTGCAAACCAAAGGTCCTCGGGGTCTCTACAAAGGGTGAGCACAACTCTAAGTTTCATTAAGATTCATCTCGAACTAATTAATTGTGTAACTAATTGTTTTTCTTTTTTAGGGAATTTGCAATGTTTGCAAGATTGGTCCCACAAACAACCATGACCTTCATAGTCTGTGAGCAGCTTCGTGGTCTTGCAGGAATGAAAGATCTATAACTCATGAACATTGCTTTCTTCCCAATTTAGGAGTTTTTGCTCGCCTTAGACCTAGCTGATTTGAGGTAAGAGAAAATACTATTCGATAATTGAAGATGAATAAAATAGTTCTTCTATTCATTATTAGAGTGGTGCAAGTCACCTGTATCTGGAATAGGTCAGTTGTTTGATTAAAATGTGACATAAATGTCTCCTTCATCGCTGTCTCATTGCTTACTTGTAGTTAGGGTCCAGTCTGTATATGAGATAATTCTGTATTATCATCATCATCATCATCATCATCATCTTAGGGACATGGAAAAATGTGAACGCACACATCCCAGACTTGGCTTAGCTTCCTCTCATTGGCTTTCATAGATGAGCAACCATGTAAGTAATGTATGATAGGCTTTCTGCTAATGAGCTAAGAAATATCCTATGCCGTTTTAAAAAATTGAAATATTCAAATTTCACTGTTTCACCTTTAATTTGTTGTACTGACTTGTGGAAATATTATTTGCTAATGCTAATTAAGGATAGTTGAACCTCGAGTTAGCTTTTGTGTGATACAAATTAAATGTACATCAACATATCTAAATGCACTTTAACTGCATCGACTCTTCCAAACCTTACAGTTTTGCCATGTGGATCATGGTCAACTTTATGTTGCCGTTTCACGAGTTCGTATAAGAAGTGGTTTAAAAATCTTGATTTGCGACAAGGATAATAAGAGTAGTCAGTCTACTAAGAATCAGTGTTCTAAAAGACGCTAGTAGGGCGGTGGGGGGTGATTAGCGTCTAGGCGGCCTAGACGGATTAGTATAGAATCAAAGTTAACAGTCAAAATTTTCATATATCTAAACATGATATCCATAAGTTAAAATATAAAATTCATGATTTTTCAACTATAATTTAATCTTACAGCCCTTCAAGTTCGACTAGCTTGTTGAAACTCTCCTAGGAGTGTTTAGACATGCCTAGGACCACCTAGGGACCTGCTTAGATGCTGATTAATTCGCCGCCGCCTAGAGCAAACCGTCTTGCCATTAATCGGGACGGCCCGACACCTTCTAGCGCCTAGACGCCTTCTAAGCGGCCAAGTCGACCTTCTTTTAGAACACTGGCAAGAATGTCGTAAATAAGGAGATTTTTCATAATTTATAGATTTATAAATTTGTAGTGAAATTTTAATATTTTGAAATTATTCATTTCAGTTTCGTAATATTAATTTGTCACAATTATCTTTCATTATAATAAATCAAATAGTATAAAAATAATTATTCCATACATCTCATAAGTAATGCCACATTTTCAAGAGTTCGACATATTAGTCATGTAGGTTCATAGCTAAGTTGAAAGTTACTACAACTCACCATCATAACAAACACTTTAAACATTGTAGTACAATATATGGCTATTCTCAACAAAAATAACTATAATTGAACTATCACAGATCTTAGTACATTAGAAGTTAATTACTATACTTTATATACATCTTTTCTTTCAAAAATTCAATTTTTGGAAAAAAAAAACTCTTAGATAATTCGATACCTTCCTGATTTTATTATAAAAAATTTATTCTTTTAACATTTGTACACCGCCACATGGATTATGTGGAAGGAACGGATGTACATTTATGGAAGGAACGGATTATGTATTTTAATTTGATAAGGGTATTAAAAATCTCAAATTAAATTAAAAATATATGAGATATATGCATTTATAATTCTAAAAAAATATTGTATTGACTGCAAAAACAAAAAATTACTTTTATACAATATCTTTTTATAATAAAAATAATAATAAAAGCGTACCCCGTGCATCGCACGAGCGGAAGTACTAGTGTTTGGAAAATTCAAATCGAAAACAAACCAACATTTACAGAATTCCAAACGATAACAATCAAGCATGTGAAATACTCATGAACAAAAATCTGGAAATACAACTTTTTATCTCGTGTGCCCGTTCAATTCTTTTTTTTTTTTAAGAGTAATTTTTGTGTTTTGTTATAACGAATATAAATCGATAATATTAGAGAACCACAAAGCATATACGATCAACGTTAAACAAAAAAAAAAATCAAATCGAAAAAAATAAGAAGATTATTGTTGAACCCAACAAAGATATCAGAGAGAGAGAATAGTTAATAGCGCATTGGTTGAGGCACAAGACTTGAGGGAAGAGATGAGTAAAAAAGGACAAAAAGGATAAAATACTTATATTGTAATTGTGGGGGCTATCCGCTATGGGGGTATGGTAGTAAATTTATTAATATTTTAATTATTATATATGCGTGGGGCTGTGTTTAGGATTACCCTTTATTTCATAACCAAAATGGAGAACGGTTCTTAGATGGTCATGGTTTGGGCCCAAATTGGATTTGTTAGAGGCCCAGGAAGCAGTACATGCTTTTCCTCCATGTGACTTAGACTTTATACCAAAATCGATTTTTCTTGATTTCTTATTTTTCAATTTTGATATATTATAATATAATTTAACTTTATACAAAATGATTATAATTTTTATGCATTTTAATTAACGAAATTAAAATTAAATGCTAAAATAAATAATTAATCATAGTAAGATTAGTGAGCTCTTAGTGTAGAATTATACAGTACTAAACATTAATAAATAAAGCAAATATTGATGCTAAACTTACACGATATATATAATTGTGAGAATGAAACATAGCCTTAACCCGAATCCCCCGTCTTAAAAATAACGTGATATTTATGATTACTTAGTATACTTTATCTTTGGACTTAGGAAATTAAATAAATAAATAAATACTCTCCCTACCTGTGTAATTCACATTTTCAATCCCCCGCTGATCCACTTTCCATGTGCAACATAAACAGAAACCTACTGATTTTACTTTTTTTTCTCACATTTCCTAACATGCCTGCACAAGTTAAAAGCCCATTAATTGCCCAAATTGCGACTCAGATCATTTATCGCATTTCGGTTGCATAATTTACATCTTTTATTATTGAACCGTCAGATGCTCCTCAAGTATTTAAAATATTTCCTAAATTAACAATAATTAAAGAATTTCATACAAAAAATAGTTGATCTAAGACATATTTTTAACACGTGGCAAACATAAACAGTACAATTAGAAATGCAATACCGAAATGTTATTTACCCTAATTGATCTATAGATGTATCCAAAACAAATGCCACAAAAAAATATGTGTATATAAAAAATAAAAATAAAAAAGGCAAATACTTAAGCCGCCATGAGCAGTAATCCAAGAAATAACCCATCACAAAAAATAATAATGCCACGGCTGAGACTAATCCAAGACACACTCTCCCTCTTCGCCATCATCATCTTCCTCTTCTTCATAATCTCCACCATCAAATACACATCCAACAAAACCCCCACCCTCCAACAACCGCCGCCGCCCTTCAGCCTCCTCATCGGCATCCTCACGCGCCCGGAGAGGTACGACCGCCGCCACTTCCTCCGCCTCGTCTACGCCGCGCAGCCCCGAGCCGCCGCCGCGATCGACGTCAAGTTCGTCCTCTGCAACCTCACCCGCCCCGAACACAGAGCTTTCATCTCCCTCGAGATCATTCGCTTCGACGACATCATCATCCTCGACTGCTCCGAGAACATGAACAGCGGCAAAACCTACACCTACTTCTCCTCCCTCCCCAGAATCCTCCCGGCCAAGTACGACTACGTCATGAAGGCCGACGACGACGTTTACCTGCGGCTCCGGCCGCTGGAACTCTCTCTCCGGCCACTCCCGAGATTCGATCTTTACTACGGCTTCGTCATACCTTGTCCGAGCATGAACCCCTTCATTCATTACATGTCCGGTATGGGATCTGTGCTTTCGTGGGATCTTGTCGAGTGGATCGGAAGCTCCTCGATTCCGGTGAACCGGACGTTTGGACCGGAGGATAAGCTCGTCGGAGAATGGTTGAATTTGGGGAAGAAGGCGAGGAATAGGGTTTCGAATAAACCGGCGATGTATGATTATCCAGGTACTAATGGAAGATGCTCCCATCCTCTTATACCGGAGACGGTCGCCGTTCATCGAGTGAGAGGTGGGAGCAATGGTTGGATGTGCTTACTTTCTTTAATGTCACCATAGAGCTTAAGCCTTCTAAGTTGTACAATTTGTGATCATTTGTCTTTCCTATAATATGTTTGTTTTTTTAATGCGTTATCCGAGACTATTAATTTGATATAAGAATTATAAAATCTTGCAATTTAGATAGTGTTCCTTCCGTCCCATTGATAAAGGACCAGTTAACTGTTTTTTGTGGGACGTCTACGATCCAAATCATCGATTGCATTTTCGTGATTATTTAACAGTTGGAAAACAAACTAAGTTATAATAATTTAAAATATTGCAATATATATTAAATGTAGAGAGACCGGTAGATGCATCAGGATTTGTAGATTTTGTTAATAGCACGTTTTATCAAGATAATACAGCTTAAACTTTTTTTTTTTTTCTATTTTGAAAAATATAACATTTTGAAAGGGTTCAGATAGAGGAAATATTTATTTAGATTAATTTTAACGACATATTCACGCAATACATGATTGATAGACTCATATATATAAATATATTAATATTTTATATTTTGCGATTGGCTACCTATGTTCATTGTTCTTGTTCATTGTCCATAAATCATTATTTGTAATAACAAAACATTGCAAACCATAACATGATCCACAAAAGTCATTTCTAGTCGTCACGTGTTAATTTTATATGATAACAAGGTGGTTAGTAATATTTTTTAACGGAGGTTTGTTTTCATTTAAGAATTATATTAGAGTTTCTATTCTACAATAACTGTAGACATAGGAATAGAAGGTGTTTCTTACGAAATAGTTACGTATTAGATGAATTACACAACCTTCAATATTGTCAATGTTTTTATCTTAAAATTAAGCTTTCATTTTGTCCATTTGAGTTTGCCGTATGAAAGTTAAGAAATTAATGGTTTAATTGTGTACTAGTTTAGTACCCGTCGAAATTCGACGGGAATCACTTCTCGTGAAAAATAATAATAGAAGTATTTATTTTAAGATTATAGTATTGTTAGGATCCATTGGAAAAAAATAACGTTAATTGAATTAGAATTTTTTTTTAAAAAAAAAGATCAATAAGGTGTGACATTTCTCTATTAGTTTTACTCGTTTTGAATATCAAGTAGTCCGTTGATCATTATAACAGAAAAATAAATTATGTGATATCTCGTTTCTCATGTAGTTATACTCAGTTTTTTGAATGTTAAGCCGTCAATTATACATTGGTAACATTTTTCAAGTAGTTGTATTTTCATATCAAGTTTTCTGTCGGTCGAAAAAAAATATGTCAATGAGAGGTAAGATTTTTTTCGCATGGTTATATTCATTTAAAATAAAGCCGTCCGTCATTCGATATAATTGAAGGATATAATGTCAAGCAGCCCGTCATTTAAATATTGATTAATGATAACTCCCTCATATTAGAGTTTTTCTATCGATGAAATCATCTTCTCAAAAATTGATTTAGCACCTTCATATAAACTTCTTCATTCGCCCGTCCTTACTCAACTGACAAACTACGAATTGAATTGCTTTCTAAAAAAAATAATAACCCACCATTTAATTAGTCTAATAATTAGGTTTTAGATGATAAAATTCACTAATTCGGTGTATATCTATGTACTCCATAAGGCATAAGCCATTTAAAAAAAAAAAAAAAAAAAAAAGAGATAACTATTTATGAAGGAAATCAATAATAAAAATTGATAATAAATACGCATTAGAGATATATATAATATTTGAGTGTTGGAGATATATTTAAATTATTTTTTTATATAAAGTTTCAAGAATCCCTATTCCAAAATAAGTACGAATTAGAGATATATATAATATTTGAGTGTTGGAGATATATTTAATTTTTTTTATATATATAAAGTTTCAAGAATTCCTATTCCAAAATAATTTGATTAAACAATTACTAATAAGGCAAAATTATGAGAATTTAGAAAAATAATCAAGAAAATTCAAGATTGATCGACCTTTTAAATTATTATTTTTATATAAAGTTTCAAGAATCCATATTCTAAAATAATTTGATTAAACAATTACTAATAAGCCAAAATTATGAGAATTTAGGAAAATAATCAAGAAAAGTCAAGATTGATCTACCTTTATTTTGCTATTATATTTTTTATATAAAGTTTCAAGAATTCCTATTCCAAAATAATTTGATTAAACAATTACTACTAAGCCAAAATTATGAAAATTTAGAAAAATAATCAAGAAAATTCAAGATTGATCGACCTTTATTTTGCTATTATATATATATATATATAGATATAGATATAGATCAATTTATAGTCGTCACACACCCACTAAATTATTTAAAAACAGTCATGACAGTTGATAATTATGAGATGATTTTCAATCTTAGCTCTACATTCACTTGCAAAACAACTAGACTATTATAGAAAGCACCAAATTATAACTTTACATAACCAACTAGATCTTTGTTAATTTTAAGCAATTTTGTATGATTTCAGTAATTCTATATAATTTTATTATTCCAACAAATTGACTTATCGTCAATTTTGTCCAATAAACATTTGAAACTTAGGAAAATTTAAAATGAATTTGCAAGTATTTTGTAAGAAATAAAACCAAGTCATTTTCTTTAGATAAAAATGGCCATTCTGTTTTATTTCAGCATTTTATATTCCAATTAGCCTTAATTGGACAGGACGGACGGAGTAATTGTGTTAAAAAAAACATACTACTTTTTGTTTAGTACCATCAAGTTCATGTCATGTTATTAGAGATATGTTTTAAATTTATTATATGCATATATTTGAATAAACTTTAATATTAAGCATTTTAATAATAATTTAAGCAGAAAAGAAGAAAAATAGCTCAATGATGGCATCTTTTTGGTGTTATATCATGCAGTCCAATTAGGTAGTGATGAATTTATGTAACAAAATCTTGATTTATCAACGGTTTCTTTAATTTATTGGATTTACGTATCACCAAATTCTTAAGTTGCAATGTTTATTTGCAGCAATCTCTACTATCTAATATGTAAATTGAAAGATGTCAGAGCTGCTGCTATTCATCTTCTTCATCTTCATCTTCAGGCTCCAAATAACCTTTACATTCAAATGGACACTCAGTTTGTTATATATTCATATTTAAAAAAATAGTAATAATAAAAAAATGGATTAGTAGTCTTACTTCTGCAATGTTGATTGAGACCGCCTGTGGTAAATTAAAACAGACATTAAAATCAGTTCAATTCAAATGCAAAATCTTGTACTTTTACATACTTTCTTTCTTAATTTTCTAGTAAATGAAAAAACTCAAGAAGAAATCTTGCCTTGGTGGCTGTGATTTAGCTTTCTGTTTCTGTTCTTGCTGTGGAGTTTCATCCTTCTTAATTGCCACATTCTTTGCCTGCATCCATCAGTACTTTTCATCAAAAACCAACTTTAGTTTCCTTAAACAAAACAAATAGATAAAGTTGAGACCAAAAGTACCAAGTTCTTGAACTGAAGATTGTAAAAGGTCTGAATATATCTCCTCTTCGCCTGCTTCTCCGCCTTGTAGAGCTGTCGCCAGAAGCTGTAGACGCACCCCATGTTCAAGACCTTGTTCGCGTATATCTTCCATGTATAGCTTCAAAAGGGCGATCTCAAGATCAGTTTTTTATGCAAAAGATGCAAGTTTTTTTACTAAAAAATGATGCAACATTAGTTACATACCATTCGTTTATACGTTGCAGGCCTTGAACATAAATCCTGTTCCAGTATTCTTGATCCTCCTTGCACTTCTGGAAGAAATCAGCAATCTTGTTGCTCGACTCATCCCCGTTGTTCGGATCAATATGAAAGCCCGAGACTCCATCCACTATGATCTCAGCTGGTCCGCCTTGATTAGTAGCAAAAGTTGGCAAGCCACAGTTCATGGCCTCGATCACAGTTAAGCCGAATGCTTCGTACAAAGCTGGCTGCACGAAAGCTCCCTTCGTGTCAGCAATGGAACGGTACAATTCACTGTTCCTCTTCCTATCAGTCTGTGCAGCTATCCATCTTATCTGCCCTTTGAGTTGGTATTTCTGTATCAGGCTGTGCATCTTCTTTATCTCTGCTGCCTCCTCTCTGTCTTTAGATTTCGAAGGGTCGAAGAATCCACCAACGATTACTAGGTTCACTAGGCCTCTTAGCCTCTTGTTCTTGCCATACCATTCTGTTAGTCCTGTTATGTTCTTCACTGTATCCAGCCTAGCCATGGAGAATATGATCGGTTTCTTTTTGTCTTCCAAATATCCTCTGAAAAAAAAAGGTGACAAATGTTGAATCAAGTTTGTAATAAGTTTGAAATTGTGGAGAGAGAGAGAGAGAGAAGAAATGCTTACATGTGTTCTGCATTGTCTACTTTGCTGAAGAGGAGTTCATCAATGGCTGAACGGAACGAAGTGAATCGCTTCTGTTTCTCCGTGTGAGGGAAGTATACTGTTTGATCTGCTCCGGGGGAAGCAATGTTGAACTTAGGATCAAATACATTTATACCTGAAACAACTCTACATAGTCCAGGTAGTGTGAATGCAGTATGGCTTTCGTACTGTCCCGGCCTATCTTTGCTGCAACGAGAACGAAAAAATTGAACGTTTGTACGTGTATATATATAGGAATGAGCTGATTTGGAGAGTTAGTTTACCTTCCAGCAATCTCTTGATATGTGCTTGTGATGATGAAATCTGCTGTGTTCATTGCAATTAGATCAGCTGAAAACTGGCATGAGAAGTGGTATTTGGGATCCAATTCCTTCCATTTCATGTCCGAATCTTCGTACTTTGTTTTCTCCAAAGCATGAGCAATTGTTCCTATCAAGAGATGCATAATGCCATCGATCTTCGGTTTTGATAAAAGTAGGAAAAATGGTGACAGTTAGGCAGTTAGGTACCAGGGTAGTGTCTAGTTTACTAGCCATGAGTGAGGCCACCAGGTTTCCATCTGTGTAGTTTCCAATGATTAGGTCCGGTTTTCCATCCATCACTTCCATTATTTTGTTCGTCGCGTCCTGTTGAATTACCAAAAAATGAGCCTACACTCTGTCACAAACATATTGAAGAAGAATGTGAATGTGATGATGCATGATTCATCAGCTCAAACCTGAGTAAACTTCTCGAGGAAAGGATAGATATCGAATCGAGAAACCCATTGTTGAAGAACTCCAGCTTCTGTGTTGAATGGGACTCTGAGGATGTGGGAATGCTTCGTGTTCATGACCGGCTCTAGCTCCACATTGCACTTCGTCCCCTTTGCATCCGGTATGAGTCGAGTAACCTGTATTGTGAAGATAAGTATGGTTTCATATTCTTGCCTAAAAATTATTTCATTTCTTGGGAGGAAAAGTTTACCAGAATCTTACCACAAGAATCTGAGGCTTCACATTCAGACCTTGCTTCTTTATTCTTAGAAGCAATTCTTCTTCCATTGCAACTACTTGATCCAACACATAAACCACCTAATCAAATAACATAAAAAGTAAAATGAGCATTTTCCATTTGAAGAATTTTCCTAATTTCCATGCTATATTATGATCATTATTAGGCCATGAAGTTGTCACCTGTCCACCGGTATCAGGCAATCCGAGAACATCGGCTTGGCCAAAGTATCCGTGAACGGAAAAGAGCACGACGTTGAAGATTATAGGAAGCCTTCCGAAGAACATCTCCATGTGTAAAGGGTCAGGAGCTTGAAGTATTTCAGACAAAGAATGCATTGTTTCTTGAACTCTTTCAGCATTATCGCCCCATCCCTTTTCGAATCCCCATTCCTTAAACCTGCATTCCAAAATACACACCATTTCTTTCTCAGTGTATAGATCAAGAAAATGAGATATGGAAGATGGGATAGTGATAAACTAACCTCATCTCAAAGTTCTGATAAGGTGTGTCTTTAGGCAGTGCAGAGAGGGCTGCTTCGGCTATTATCAACGCGCCTTGAAGCTTCGAAACTGTGTTGAGGTTCTCATTTATCATGAGTTTCTGCAAATTTTGATTAATAAATCATGATCCATGATCAAAAGAATGGTTTAATCTTGAACATGATGAGATGATGATCATACATCGCCTTGGTGGTTGAGTGTGAGCAAGTAATCGACAAGAGACTGCGAATTCCAAGGGCTGTTATTCAGCTTTGAAGTTAGGAACTTTGAAATGTAGCTAACACCATTCCCAACAGAAGAAGGTAGAGTCAAGTGAGGTAGAGAGACGTCGGTTGCTCCAAAATCTATCTCCAACGCGTTCTCGTCCTTCGCCCTATAAATTTAAGACAATGCAGCAAGCAAACTCAATAAATTTCAAATCTCAAACTCAAAAATCAAGACATGAAAATAGTATTATACATTATGAATAATTACCAGTCCTCATCAACTGTCATCTCTTTATATTTCAAGAATTCAGTTGCTGTGATGCCCTCTACAGAGAGATCATTTGCACTCACATTCACATACTCCCAGAAACCAGGAGACGGCCTAATCGAAAAGGCTACATTCGGAGGAACTACAGCTGCTTCCTACAAATACAAACACCCAAAAAAAAAAAGTTCATTTTTTTGAAAAAAAAATCATGCAACAAACAAAAGAAAGAAGAGATTATTATTAGTCCTACTTGAGTTGTGCATAGAATGTAACCAAGCAATCCTTCCAACAGCTGATTTCTTTCAGCCTCGTCATCGATAACTTGCTCCATCTCTCCCATCAGATGGTGAAGTTTCATCAATCTCTTCCCTTTCTCAGTGTACTTTGCAAAGCACCTCTTCATGTGGTACCGGCTCTGCCTTAAGGCCTCCGGCATGCTGTCTGCTATTGAATCCGATCTTTTCAAGGCTGCTGCATTCGAAGAAGCTGCCATTCTATGATCTATTGCACAAGCTGAGGGTGGTTTTTGATCAATGGCTCATGTTGGAGATTTTTCCATGCATTTTATAGATCTTTGAGCTGTTTTTGTTTATGCATTTAGCTGCTGTTTGTGGAGATTTTTGGGGGAGAAAAGGAAGCAGAAGAGACGTTGCAATGGAAGAAAGAAGATTCTCTTTGGTTCAAGAAATTGGAAAAGAAAAGAATTTTGGTTTTGGTATCATTCTTTCCTTTTGGTTTAGACCATTGGGGAAAGACTGCTTGCTTTGCTATTGTTATTGATTGGAGTATTAAGAAAAGAGGCATTAAGATTCCTATTTTATTGGAATAATGAAATTGGATTGGATAATTATTGTATGATTAGTGTGCATAAATTAAATGAGATGGTGTATGATTATGAATAATAGATGCAAGACATAAAGAAGAATGAATAAAAAGTGGGTAGCTTATCAAGACAGTAAAAGGCCTTTTACATTTTTATAGAGTTTTGTGTATTACTCCTACTACATATCTAAAGTTTTTGTGTAATATTAGTTATAAATCTTTATTTTTATTGATTTTTTTAAATCCTGGATAAGCTATTAATGAGATTTTTTTTATAAATATGTAATTCAATAAGTATATTATTATTATTATTATTATTATTATTATTATTATTATTATTATTATTATTATAAGTGGGTATATTTCCAAAAATGGAATATGCCCAAATTTGAAGGTGCACTATTTCGTTGAAAATAAATAAAAATTATTTACATGTGGTTGAAAACAAAAAGTATACTAAGGTAGTGTTTGGAGATTCATTCAAGTTGTGGAAGGATGACTCATCTAAAGATGAGTCATGTGAATAGTGTCAAGATGAAGGGTTCATATTTCCATTTGGTAACAAAAAATAAAAGTAGGATGACATGATATTTGTGTTTGGTACAATATGCATAACTCTAGATGAAGGTTTAGATTTACCAAATTACCCTTATTAAATACCCCTACCGATTTCACTTTTTATCATTGAGATTAAATAGTACACTTTATTATTTATTATTTATTACTCTGTATTATTATTATTATTATTATTATTGTTATTATTATAATTATTACTATTATGTTATTATTTATTATTTTATTATTATTACTATTATTGTTATTATTATTATTATTGTTATTATTATTATTATTATTATTATTATTATTATTATTATTGAGTTATTATTATTATTATTATTATTATTATTATTATTATTATTATTGTTATTATTATAATTATTACTATTATTGTTATTATTATTATTATTGAGTTATTATTATTATTATTATTATTATTGGGTTATTATTTTATTATTATTATTATAATTATTACTATTATTGTTATTATTTATTATTATTATTATTTTATTACATTATTATTATTATTATTCTTGTTATTATTATAATTATTGCTATTATTGTTATTATTTATTATTATTATTATTTTATTACATTATTATTATTATTATTATTATTATTATTATTATTATTATTATTATTATTATTATTATTATTATTATTATTATTATTATTATTATTATTATTTGAAATCGTATAAATACATAAGGGTAAAATGGTAAAAGAGAGAAAGTGTTGTGTTACTGTTCGAATGAGTTGAAGTCATCCGACCAAAAACGTCGGATGAGTTAACAAGCGAAAACAGTAAAATAGCAGCGGATTTGGGCTTCATCTCGGGCCCTCCAGTTTATTTCATTTCGGTATTAAACACTTAGGCTGCGTTTGGTAATCATCTCAAGATGAGGAATGATGATTCATCTCAAGATGACTCATATGAATAGTGTCAAGATGAATCATTCATCTCTCCATTTGGTAGCAAAAAATTCAGACCCAGATGATATCATATTGTGTTTGGTACAAATTGCAAAACTCTAGATTAAAATTTAAATTGACTATTTTACCCTTATTAAATACCCTACCGATTTCACTGTTTATCGTTGAGATTAAATAGTACCATTTATTATTTATTATTATTATTATTATTATTATTATTATTATTATTATTATTATTATTATTATTATTATATTGTTGAGTTATTGTTTTTATTATTCTTGTTATTATTATAATTATTACTATTATTGTTATTATTATTATTATTATTATATTGTTGAGTTATTATTTTATTATTCTTGTTATTATTATAATTATTACTATTATTATTATTATTATTATTATTATTATTATTATTATTATTACTATTATTATAATTGTTACTATTATTATTATTATTATTATTATTTTATTATTATATTATTATTATTATTGATATTATTTATTTATTTATTTATTATTATTATTATTATTATTATTATTATTATATTACATTATTATTTATTATTATTACTATTATTATTATTATTTTATTACATTATTATTATTATTATTATTGATTTATTATTATTATTACTATTATTGTTATTATTTATTTATTTATTATTATTATTATTTTATTACATTATTATTATTATTATTATTGAAATCGTATAAATACATAAGGGTAAAATGGTAAGAGAGAGAAAGTATTGTGTTACTGTTTTAATGAGTTCACCTCATCCGACCAAAAACGTGAGATGACTAAACAAGGCGGAACAGTGAAATATCAACGGGCCTTGTATTCATCTCGGGGCCCTCCAGTTGATTTTAGTTAGTTACCAAACAGTGAGATGAACCAAGATGATCTCTCTCATCTTGGTTCATCTTGGTCATCTCTTACCAACACCCTTAGATGAACCAAGATGATTCACCTCATCTTGGTTCATCTTATCCACCAAACACACCCTAAGGCATAAACTCATCCATGATTATGCCAATGAAAACCACAAAAGGTCCGAAAGAAGGTAAAACGAAACAAAAATAACTACCTAATTACCTTGAATATGTGAAAAGGCTAAACAATGGTTATGGCCTTATGGGCTCATTTTATTTTAGTCTAATTTGCAAAAAATGCTCTATCTTTAATTTTTGGCAAAAATATCAAGACTTTTGAAGTTTGTTTGCATAAACGTTTCTGACTTTAAAGAATAATTTAATTAATAATCAATTTGTCGAACAAATGTGAAATTGAACATACCATTAGAAATCTTATGTCAAGCTCATCAGTTTGTATAGTTGTAACAGTCCATTGACCATCAGAGTTGCCCAAAATCTATCTCGAAAATTCAAGTTGTTTTCTAAAAATGATGCAGTATTCTTTCTAATTTACAACTAGATCAATGATTTATCATAATGAAAATTGAGTTTAAATTATTATACACTTAAAGAGCCTTTCAATGGTATATCATTAATCCGATGAGACCATGTATATATATTATTATATTATTATTATTATTATATATATACTAAAAAAATGCATTTTATTTTTAAATTAAGCTATTTTTGAAAAAAAATAAAATCAAAAGACATTTAAAAAAAAATTAAAAGTAGGCCATTTTGCAAATTTGACCAAAGTAATTCTCATAAATCCTAGTTGAAAATCATTCGCGGTCCAAACTGGACTCTCAATTCTGAAATTAGGGTTTTGGCAAAAACCTTAGTTCCGCCCCCCTCTAACGCCTATATATAACTATGACCTAACCTTCCTCTCCATCATCACACGATTCAATCTCGTCGCCGACTGCAATCTCGTCGCTCCCTGATCTTTAACAACACCTCGCCCTTAATGTTTCTGAATTCTGCTGTTTTTGTGGATGTTCTTTTTCCTTTAATTATTGTGTTTATGAGCGTCGAAATACTGATTACCAGCGCCAGATTTTGATTGTGGGCGTTGAGTATGAGCCGACGCTATATTTTGCTCCATTTCTGCCTTTCAATTGGAGCTCGGTTTTTTCGAGCTTTGCTCTATCAGAACTGGTGAAATTTCAATCAGTTTTAACTTCAATTGAAATATTGAATTTTTTATTTTTTTTATTTTTTTATGCTGTGGTTTTTCGAGTGATTTTTTAGAGATGGATGTGATGATTATTTCCCCAGATGATTCGACGCTGAAATAACTGAGCGCTCTTAACTTTTCTCCCTCCGTGGAGAAATTTCAAGCCAAAATTCTGATCCATCTCTTTGTATTAATTTAAACTAGTTTCGGTTTTCTGAAAATCACACTTTTCATTGAAGAATTGATTGTATTTAGATGCAACGATTTCTTTTGTTCGGATTATTCCAATCAAGTATTTTCATTTGTTTGCCTTGTTTGTTACTTTTTGCTAAAATGTTTTGATTTGGTTACAATAAAATGATTGAATTTGAACAGCATATCAATTTATTCAGTTGGATGGAGGTGATGATTATTTCCCCAGATGATTCGACGCTGAAATAACTGAGCGCTCTTAACTTTTCTCCCTTTGGGAGAAATTTCAAGCCAAAATTCTGATCCATCCTCTTTAATGAAATCAAAATTATTTCAGTTTTCTGAGAATCAAACGTTTTTTTAGTGTTGATAAGTTTTATTTATTTTGAGCTAATATTTCAAGCCATAAATTCGATATTTTATTATTATTGTTTTCTTTTCTTTGAATTGTTTGGGTTATATTTTTATCTGCATTTTATATTTAACTTTAGAATATAAATATACTAGTAACGGATTTTTTATTTCGATGGAATTGATGAATTTTTCCCCAGATGATTCGACGCTGAAATTACTGAGCGCTCTTATATTTTTTCCCCAATGGGGAGAAAATCCAAGCCTAAATTCTGATCCATCTCTTTTTATAAATTCAAATTATTTTCGTTTTTTTCAGCTAGATAACTGAACCATTTGCATATTGTTCTTTTGTTAAAAAAAACAGAGATTCGTAAAATCAAATATACTACTGTGTTCATAAAGAATAAAATCATAATTTTTTGACATAATTAAAATTAGGTGGATGGATGGAGGTGATGAATATTTCCCCAGATGATTCGACGCTGAAATTACTGAGCGCTTTACTGTTTTTTCTCCCTCTGTGGTGAAAATCCAAGCCAGATATTCTGATCCATCTATGAAATAAAGCTAATTTCACGAAATGTTAAAGTTCAACTGGGTAATTAAGTAAAAATAAATAGGACATATCCATGTACTCTGATCTATCTGAAATAAGCTAATTTTACAAAATGTAAAACTGTAATTGGTTAATTAAATAAAAATAAGTAGGAAACACCATTTCATTTCTAGACGCTCTATGATAAAGTTGTTTTAACTTGTAGTAAAGAGATGAAAGCAAAGAAGCTATGATGCTGAATACTTTTTCAATTTTATATAAAATGATATTTTTTCTTTTTACCTTTTTTGGCATGTTTTTCCACGCTTGATGGGTTTTAAGATGGAATTTTAAAGAATTTTTTTTACGGATATTACGACAGTCGTAGTATCTTGTAAAAGAAAGAATTTTTCAAAAATTCATTTTAAAATCTATTAATGAGAAGTGTGGAAAAATGTGTTAGAAAAGTCACTATTAAAATGTGTCATTTTAAGTGAAATACAGTTAATAATATATTCTCTCCTATAAGAATCCAATTTTCTGGATTTCTTAATTTATAAGTTTTCTATATTCTACAATTTTAGCCTGAATTTCATATAAGTGATAATTTTAAATTTTATAAATTAAATGTGTGACAATTTTAGCTACATAATAAATATGCACAAGAAAATCTAATTGGAAAATACATTGGAAAATGCTTGTATCAGTTCGGATTCATTTTTTTTTTTGCTTTCAAAGCTTTGTCAAATACAGTATATTTTCTATTGAGAAGATTTATTGAAGCTTTATTTTGTCTTAAAATAAAAAATATATTTTCTATTGAGAACAACAATGGGTGTGAACTTGAATTTTAGGTATCAAAATTTATTACTACCTCCGTCTCATTTATATAGGGACGGTTCCTGTAGATACAAGAATTAAGATAGTGGAGATTGTGTGGTCATAATTAATTCTGAGGAGAGAGAGTTAATTGTAGCCAAGTATTCTTTGTCATTTAAGGAAACATGTCTATTAGTTGAGACGGACCAAAACGGAATACAAGTCTACTTAAATGAGACAGAGGTAGTAAATGGCCAAACTGTCACATATTTTATTTATAACGTTAAAATTGTCATATATTTGAAATTTAGGCTAATTTGACAAAAGATGAATTTTTCGGGCTAAAATTTGTATATTTTGACTAATGTAAAACAAAATTACAACAAAATCAAAATTTCCTACAAGACTGTGGAAAGATTAAGATTATCCAACGTCTTGGCACAATATGAAATGCAATCTGATAAAACCATTTTGTACCTGTACCTCCACTCAACACCCAATTTCCACCTAGAAATCGACCTTCTCTTTGCAGGTAGTTTCCCACTCTTAACAGCATTATTCCTCTCCTTGAAAGCACGAATCTCATCACGTATTGCCGTGGAAAATGAGTCTTCCTCCTCATTCCAGTCTTGAATTCTATTGATGATATGCAGCAACTGCAAATCTTCATCGATTGAGGTCGAGCAACTGCTTAGCACCGTCTTGCATTTCTTGGCTGTCCATTCCAGTATTGCAACCTCATTCTCAATTGAGATGACTTGACCTGAATATGCTATTTGTTTGACGGATCGTCGTTTGTTAACAGGAGTTGCCCACAAGCGGAGTGTGCAGCGGAGGGCAAAGGACGGCTTCCCATCTTGAGAAATGTAGAGTGAATCTTTGGGCCATGAACAGAGGGAGTACATTTCACTTTCCAAGGATATAAAAGCCTTGTCATTTGGATTTACCAGCAGAACAAACCCGTAATGTTCAAGAAGCTCCAAGTTTGTGTATGTACCATAACTTAGAAGAACCTGGAGAAAAGATATTTAGTCAACTTCCATGAGACAGCAAACCAATGCCTATGCAAGAAGACTGAAGATTGTCTATACATACAATTTGGCAAATGTTTCCATTATAACCATATTCTTTTCCACAAGTCTTTTTGGTAATTAAAAAATCTGGTTCGTCATAGATTTGAAAACTAAGACAATTTATAGAAAAAGTGTGGGATGTCTCTGATAAACGTGGGTACATTCGACTAGACATGATACGTACCCCCTTCAAATAAAACTAAAAGGCTTAGTTAGTGTCTTTTATGTACAGAGTTTCATCGAAACCAGTAAATCAGGTCTAAAATCGGAGACTACCTGTGGAACATAGCCAAACAAAACTAATGTTTCCTCTCTTAACTATGGGAAGGGTGCAAGTTAGTCAGAAATCATATACTAGCAAGCAGGCCATTAGTTGTTATTAGACCTATCATATGTACTATCGAACTCGGTAGTCACAATATTCTTTTGGAGATCAAATATGCACTCCGCCAGATAGGACAATTTGAAGCATAAACAGAAAGCTTAGCCTATTTTCAAATGGAAATGAGATTAATGATACTACACTAAGCTATAACCAAGTGAAAAGAATATACGGTGAATACCTGATCTCCTCTTTCATAGTTTCTCTTAGCATAGAAGCAGTAGCTAGCAAGATTGTTATCATAACCAGCATCAGTTAACCTATCGGTCTTAGCATCTACAAGCTCTTCCGTTGAAATGTCTGACTCCCCCAACTGATGATGATCTTCCTCAGGAGGCGCATAATTAAAGAAGTCTCCAACAGGACATAAACAACCCGCAGTATCCCAGGATATATGCATAGTGCGTGAAGATACCTTCATACAAGATCGTGAACAGATAAATGCCTTAAAATTTTGTGAATTTTAATGGCGACAATTGCTTGCCACCAACGAATGTGTAGAGCACAGTAGATTTGCCAGCATTTGCATCAAATTGCCATTTCTTTTTGCTTTTATTTTTTGTGGAGAAAATAATTTCAAGTCTCAAGATCATAAGTTTAGAGTCAAATCAACTAGACAACAAAGCTATGAATAGATAAAAGGCCCTTACAGTTGCAGAAGCCCATAGCCAAGCATTAAAGGTTGTGAGCCGAGGCTTGAGGTTAAGTTCTGATAGAACTGGAGTAGCTTCTTTCCACTCCATTTTACCTTTATGAACAGCCTTTTCTGCAGTCCAAATGGCATCATCAATCTACAAGTGGTTTTACACACTCTCAAAAACCATGTTCTTCCAGATCATCATGTTTATATCATTTTCTTTTTGAAGAATAAAACCAGATACTGTAAGCAAATGAATCAGAAACCAAAACTAACCTGCAAAGCTTCTATCTCAAACTGAGAAAAACTTGCGAGTAATTCATAACTTTGAGGCAACTGCTTTAGGTAAGGATACCACCAAGAACTTCTCCCCTTGTTCACCTCATTTAGTAAAGCAATGCACAATTTCTGCAACGAGTTCAAATCTGGCAAATATCACATATTTGTAGTGGATAAATGATTTACCTAACTTTTTTTGCTTACTCGTTACTCAGTAAAAAAATCGTGATGCAATTCCAACACACTAGCAGTTCATTCCATTTCTAAGATAAACAGGAAATCATCGTAAACTTTGCAACTACAGAAGCGCAGCAACTAAAAGGACCTGAGCAGGAGAGAGAAAATTGAATTTCCCCAAAGCAGCAGACAACTTCCGATCACTGCTAATCAGGCAATCGCTCGTCATCAGAGCCGCCATCGGAACCCTCAAAACTAATTCTCCTTTCGTTAAATCACGCTTAGAAGCTAATCCTCTCCTGCATCATTCATCTCCGCCAATTCACAACGAAAAATTAAATCACACAAAAAATTTATGAACAAGTGTTCGAACTCTACCCTCCGGCTTCAGGAAAATTAGAGACACGCAGAGAACGGCCGAGACAAGAGGAGGAATCACCGCCGGAGTTGAGAGAATCGGAGATCCCAAGCGCAGTCGCCCATTGGAGAAATCTAGCTAGGTTTGCTTCTTCTTCTCCCTCCATTTTCTCACTCTGAAGAGAATTTTGCTTCTCAATAAAGAGAAGTTGAGGTATAACGGTAAAGCTTCTGTTTGTGCACTCAAATTTGGGCTTTCAAATACTACTATTATTTGGCCCGAAATGGAGAATACCTCTCTTGTTTTTCTTTTGGGTTTTTCGGCCCAAATTGCCAATATTTTATTGACAAAAATGAAAAATAAAAAAAACATACTAATATTTACTAAATTAATTTTATTTTTAATAAAATGATATTCACTCCGTCTGATAAGAGTATTCCCAAATTTTCATTTTGGTCCGTCCCAAAAGAGTATTCTTTCCTTATAACCAAATAATTTTTAACAATCCAATAAAGATTGGAAAAGGAATATAATATTGATTTATGAGATTGCCGATCGCATGGATCAAATTACCACAAAACAATATCTTAGAAAATTTCAATATGGAATTGAAAAATATTAATGATTGCATTGATCTGATTATTTTATGTCATTGCCGATCACATGGATTAAATTAAACCAAATGATATTTCTTTTTCTTTTTTTGATAAACCAAATGATATTTCTAATAAACACAATAAGGAGTTGAAAAATATAAATGATCGCTCTCATATTTTATATTTACGGGAAATTGAGTCCATGTAGATTTTTGAAAAATCATTTTTCTAAAACGATTCGTCTCTAATACTACCTCCGTCCCATTTGTGTTGGGCACGGAAACCAAGGAAAGAAGGGATATGTGGCTATAATCAATTCTAAGGAGAGAGAGTTAATTATAGTCACAAATTTTTTGTCATTTTAGGAAATGAGACTAATAAGTGGAACGTACGAAAATGGCAAATGGAACTAATAGAGTGGGATGAAGGCAGTATATATGTGGCGTGAAAGCTATTACACAACGGGGTTTATCCAAGTGTTATAAAGGAGTAAAGTTTAGTCGTCGAAATCTCTACGTATTAGTATATGTTTTGTAGAAATTCATGTTCATATTATGTCAATTTCTTTATATAAATTAACCCTCTCGGTAATTTAATTCTAGGTTCACCCTTGTTGATAAGAAAGGGTAATAGCTACAAATTATATAAATATTTATGTTCACTAATTAAATCAGATAATTCGTAGGGAGGGTTTGTCAATGCTGTTTGGTAGTATTATTTAGCTATAGAAACCCAATCTAACTACATGTTTTCTTTTTTTTGAACGTCAAAGTTCTGGATTTATGTCATTCAACTTTCGCGTTTTTTGGATGTCAAAGCCAAAAACTCTAAATTAAAATCAGAAAAACTAATAAATTCAATAATACATCCACGATTTTTTTTTATTATTTTTTTTATTTTTATGGTTCAAGCACACTGAAAGGGTGAGGGGTTAGACAGACCCCCAATTTGTATATAAGTTGAACAAAATCATATAGCGTCTGGTAAAGATAATCTATACCCTATTATAAAAGTGTCTTATTTTACAAAATTTGAATTGCCTATTACATCCCTATTATGTATTTTATTTTAAGGGCAATAGGGTAATTATATGAAGAATGAAGTAATATTAAGGATTTGTGTCTATTTCGAGCATGCAACGTAGAAGAGTATTTCATTAAATATATGATATATTAATACTATATTATATTTAAAAGAAATCTAATGATACATATCCGTCAATTGTGTTGTTAACACTAGAACTAATTCAATCCAAAACTAATGTCGCATATATATATATAGGAGAAATCATATGAAAAAGAGCTTTGTTGTAAGAAATAAGAAAAGATCCAAACCGTCCAAATTTAATGATCAATGGTCAATAATTATTTTATTATTTAGATTATAGTTTAATCAATTATATTTGCAAAGGGTTAATTTTGTACTTTTCCCTCTTGATAATTAATGAACGGTTAATTCGGTACCTTAAATTATGGGATTTAAATTGCATATTCTAAAATTACGCATACATATGATACAATTATTTTTTTCATATTCCTGGTAATACATGTTCAACAATTAAGTATATGATTATTTTATGTGTTTCTTCGTCATTAAATTTTCACTTTTCTTTTCATTTTTTATTTGCTCCAAGTGCAATTTTAAAATGCATTTCATTTTGCATTATGCATTTTAATAATGCGTTTCATCTAATTTTGCATTTCATTTTGTGTTATAATTCGTGCATTTTAATAATACATTTAATTTAATTTTGCATTATAATGCATTTGATGCAATGCATTACCTATACATGTTTTTCTCGGCATTAAATATAATGCATTATTCATACACATAATGCATGCATAATGCTATATATCATAATGCATTTAATTTTTTTCTATAAATACGGCATTGCGTATATTATATTATGTATAATTATTAGTGCATTACAAAATGGATCATAATACATTATAATCTCTAACAAAATGCATTATAAAAAAAATAATATCTAACAAAATGCATTATAAAATTATTAGTGCATTACAAAATGAATCACAATGCATTATATCTCTAACAAAATACATTATTAAAAAAAAAATTAAGCATTGACAATAGTCACAATACCATTATTCAATTATACCATTTTCTAGAAAAGCTTACACTAAAAATCTCAATATAGCGAATACACGTGTCTCTCCTAAATTCTCTAAACAGCCGGATTTATTGCTGTAGTGGACAGGATTTTTTTTTCTCTCTCTCACTAATTTACCCTTAATTTGGATATAGACCAATGCATTAATCTCATCCACGTGCTTCAAAAGTTAATCCACACCATAGAATTTGCTTTAATTAATAGACTAGATTACTTCTTATTTCTTACACTAATGCTATTTTGTATGTGAACTCACCCCTATATATATATATATATATATATTATCAGACAAATTTTAAAGTCGAACCAGCTTTAACCTCTTACCGCTAGGCCAACACACGCACACGCACACGCATAATCAATATATTATATATTGATTATTATAATTATCTATTTTTTTATTTCATAAAGATTTAATTATCTAAATTATGACAACTTACGGTGTAAACTGATAACTGAGACCAATGGTTGGTTAGGTATATATTACTACGAAAAGAAAATTCGTCACTTTTGACTTTATAAATATAGAAAAAGAAAATATTTGATTAAACAAGAATTCAATAGATATTTTCCTCAAAAAGAAAAAAAAATATATTTAAGAGAGATGTTTGAGTGTGGAATAATTCACTACTGCTGATTTAATAATATTATATTTTCTCTCCCCATATTTTTGCAAAAAAAATAATTATACCGATTTTAATGAAATATTAGGTGGTGTGGTATAATGATAAATAATAGAGGTGAGAAAGAGTAACATAAAGTGATTGTAATCGGATATAGTGTCCAAAAAAGAAAAGTAAATTTTTTTTAGCAACGTAACGAAATAAAATTTGTGCAAAAAAGATAGAGGACAAAGGGAATAGTAGATTGTATAATAGATGTGTCTCATGATATAATCAAGTTAAAAAAATCAAAAAACATTATTAAATATAATAGGAGAGTCTCCATTACTCATAGCGAATTTAATTTATAAAGGAACCTTTCGTTTTTCTAATAAATCATGAGAATTTAAATTTAGTATCTTGGTACATGATACGCCAGTGTGAGAATTTGGAAACATACATATATAAGAGATGTCATGTTGGGGGTGTACTTTTGCATATTGATATTTGATGGAAATTTATTTTGATTATTTAATCAAAATTTTTGTCGATCAACCGAGTTGTGATCAAATTGCAAAAGAGAGTTCTCTTTTACAATATTCTTTAATGGTAGTGGTTCAAAATTTGTGCTTTGACAAAAAAAATATATATATTTTTTTTGTTCCGAAAATAGTTATGATTCATGTTGCATGACAAGGACATTATTTTTATAAGATTTTGAATATCGTGGAATCAAAACCATATCAAACGTCAAGAAAGATAAATATTAACTAATTTTTAGTTGTTTGGAAGTTTCAAATTCGATATATAGCAAGAATTATAATGTCAAACTAATTAGAACAGTAGGGGTGAGCATCGGTCGGTTCGGCCGGCCGACCGACCTATAAATTGCAAACCGAGGGCCGAACCGATCCTGTAATAGCCGTATCCGTTTGGAAAATGAAATTCGAAGGGAAATAAATTTCTATTTGAGATCGAGCCGGACGAAATGACGTTGGAATTATTTCCAATCATCTCGAGAATTTTGGATGAAATTTTGGCACAAAAATACCCGGATGATTCCGGAGAAGTACTCCGAAATATTTTACGGAAATATATGAGGTGACTTAGAGTAAGACTCCATGTATTCATAATAGTGCAAGTGGGAGGAATTAAAAAGAAAAGAGGGAAGAAATTGTGTTGTGTGTGTGTGTTACGTGTAGAGAGAGAGAGAGAGAGAGAAGAGAGTGTTGTCCTCTCTCCTACCTCACAATCATACTTAGCACTCATCACCACCATTACCACCACACACCCACACCACCCTCATCATAACTCACCACCCCAAACTTAGTGAGAGAGAGATAAGCTCTCCCTTCTCTCTTCATCACCATTCCCGCAGGCGAGAATGGCCGCCACTTTCGAGCTGCCGCCGGCGACTCCTCCGGCCTCCGATCACTCCCAAAGTTCGCCCTCCCCCATATTTCGACCCATAGAACAAGAATCCGAGGTCGAAATCATGATCAAGAAGCTCTAAGTTCGACTTTCAAGGTTCGAAAGTTGGGTGATCAAACAAGTGTTCGAATTTCATCAAGCTTGAGGTAGTTCTTGTTTCCTCTTGTTGGTTCGAACTTGATTTCGTATTGTATGATATGATTCGAACTCCCCTCATCATGATTAAGATTCGGCCTTCTCAAGAAAAGTTCATGAATGATGATAATTCTTTCATATTTGTGTTCCTCTCATCATTTGAAGATCATCTATGTATGTATTGTTGAAGCTTCCTTCGATTTCCTTCATAACCAAATGAGTATAGCTATTATATGAACTTCCTTTATGATGTTCTTGACAAATCCTTGCTCAAATGATGGTTTAAGATGAGCTAGAGCCGAACCCGTAAGCATTTCTTCAAGTTTTTGATTCGGGCCTTTTATCGAACAGTTGGCGTGCACGTTTTTTTCAGCATTTTCGAACCCTTTCCCGACTCTATCTCATTTTGAGTCCTAAATGAAAGTTTTAGCTCATGTTCTCAGCTATCCGTAGCTAAAATTTCGTCTTGCTCCGAGTTCATATGCATCAGTTATGACAAATTGAAATTCGCATCTCATTTATTTTGAAATCTGGAAATCAGCCCACTTGCGGGCTAAACTGAGAACAGCTCATTTGAAATTCGACATTTATTCTTCATCCATGTCGAAGTACGTTCCATTAGCGTTCTATACATATCTCGTTTACTTGAAACGGAGTTCGTATGAATTTACTATGATTTTTCAAAGTTTGTATCTCCAATCTGGAAATTCCGACGAACAACTTCTGTTCCGTTTTTCCAACCACGTTTTGACCACTTTCCTTTGGTCGAATGAAAAATAGTATAACTAGAAAGTTGTTCCTTGTTTTCTGAACTTCAGTTTTGATATCTCATTCATTCGAATCCATCAAGAAACGAGTGAGAAATCCTCACTCAAAGTTAGTACCAGAATCTGCCAAATTCTCGATTTTCAGATTCCGAGTTCTGGGAATAAATGCTTCAATCTCCCAACTCACTCACGGGAAAATTCTGAAATTTAAACATGTCGTAGCTCTATGTGTTATCTTTCCAAATCGATATCATATGCTCTGTTTCGATTTATATTGAGTGAGAAACAATTATTTTCCTAGAGGGTCGCAGAATTTCTAAATTCTCTTAGAATGTTGAACTTGTGTTTCTCATATGACGGACCTTCTACTGCTTTGTTAAGCGTCTTGATCGAGACTTGGGACTAGTTCGAATGGAGAAATTGAGTTCTCATTTGAATTAGTCGACTTTAGCTGATTTTAGATAATTTAGAATTATCGAGTAGACTTATCGAACGTTGAGGCCATGCTGAATTTTCCGGGTGGACTTTTCTATCTTCTCGATTAATATATTTCTAAGACGCGATACGAACTAGAAATAGCATATTTCTCCAAAATTAGAATATCTATTAAGGCGATACTTTTTCCTAAAGGTCAATCGCAAGACGAGGGCCAAGGAACGTGAAGAAGAACCAAGAATCGCTCAATCATTTCTGTATAATCAGGTGGGCGTTCTAACAAAGAAAATTATATTGTTGCTATAATGAAGCATGTTTTGAAAATAAAGCAAGTTGACTCAAAACCCTTTCATGCATAAAATGTTTTTGGTTTTATGTGTGATGCCTATCTGTGTTGGATTGCCAACGTTATATCGATCGAGCCTGAGTTAGACAAAGGTCGCTAGCCAGGTATGTGTACACGAAGTCGTGACTGTGTGCTCCAAAGGTGGGCCAGTTATGCATGGAAACGTCCGGTGAGGTGGCCACCTTGCCGGCGTACTTACAGATATGGATAATACAGATATGGAAGAAAATGGGGAGTGCACTCCAATTGTTTATGGAAATAAAGTATTTTGTTACACAAGTATTTTGATAAAACCTTGTGATAACTGTGAAATGCATGATTGGTGATTATTTTACTGAAAATTATTTTTGGGCATAACCTCACGGAGTACATCAAGTACTCAGCCCTGCTCGTATTTCCAAAAACTTGCAGGTTGAGCGAGGTGGCAAAGGCGGCAGTGTTGAGAGGAGATTCGTTCATCTTTTGAATTTGGTTCAGAAAGAGATACATATCTTCATATATGTATCTATTTTGTTAAAGACTTCCGCTGTACGCTTCTATTATCTTATTTAGATAATTATGTTTAACTGGCTTCATGAACCAGTAAATCGAGAACTACTCTACTCGTATTCCTTCATGAACTTGAATAATGTTTGACTTTGCAAGGTTTCTTCTCTTGAATACTTGTATAACATTTAAGCCATGAGATTTTCTCGTTAACTTCGTTCATCTCTCAAATCTCTATTGATCGAGTCTATTCAATTGTTCATTTTGCTAATTACTGAGTTACAAGTCGTTTCCCCTTTCTTCCCCGCTTCTTATATCCAACCCCTAGTCACGGTTTCCCGTCTTAGCTATCCTTAGCAAAGTGCGGTCGTGACAGATCCTGAACTAGCCAACCGACGCCGACCGATAGCTGTTCAAAAACCGACGTCGAACCCGACCGGCGACCGACCAGTCGGTTCGGTCGGTTATTAAAAACCGACAACGATGATTTCTTGCATTATTTTCTAAGTTTCGAACAATGAAGATTTCTCCTTCAGGCTTCAGGACCTTCAGCACCTTCGCTTTATGACATAGTGCAAATACTGCAGATTGGAGAAGATAATATTAGGGGTGAGCTATTGCCCAGAGAATCAAAATAACAAAATTCAGATTTCATAATTCAAATTTCAGATTTAACAATATAAATAAAGCTACGAAATTTCAGATTTATCAACATAAATTTCAGAATTTCAAATTTCAGATTTTCAAGGTTAGAGGTAATACCTTCGAAATTGCGTCTACAGGCGGCGAAGGGGCACGTTGGCGATGATGGGGCACGCCGGTGATTCTGTGTAGGCACGGCGAGTCGGCGACAATGCTCGGGTGTTGTGTCGCGAATCCGAATCGCGATGGGAGGGCGAGTCGGCGAGGGTTTGGGTGCGTGGGGAGTGAGAAGTCGTGAGTGAAAATTTGAGGATTGAATTCAGTCTTCTTCATATTGGGATTAGATCATGACTTACCAATATCATTTTACGATTTTAGCAGTATTATAAAATCATAGTTAATTTAATAATAGGTGCATACGTCGGTCGGTCGGTTATGAACCGATCTCAAATCTGCATAACTGACAGCCGACCGAAACTCGTCGGTTCTGAAATTTCCTGGCCGACCCGACAACTGATGCTAAAAATAACCGAAAAAAACCGACCGACTCCGGTCGGTTACGATTGGTTTTGTCGGCCGGTTCGGTTCTTGCTCACCCCTATAGAACAGTTCAGATCAATGATGAAGCCAGACTTTTGACAAAGGAGGGAGTTCCAATTTACCAGACTTTAGGACATGGGCTTCTATTACAACAAATACTTTGAACGATATAGGTAGAGTTGTTTTCAGCAAGTTTTGAACACATGACTTCGATGTAAGCCAAAAGCTCTGATACCATGTTAGAAATTCATTTCACGTAATAACTCGAATTTATAAACAAGTGTTAAATCTATTTATTTATATTATAATTTTTAATATTAAAGATGACACATATTATCCTCAAATATAAATAGAGGTGCAATGCCTATGAAGTTTCATTAGGTTATGAAGTTATTAGAAAAGAGGAAAAAAACTGAATTTTTCTTTTTTTGAAAGTTGCATTGTCATATATTTTATATGATCATGACAAAAAAAATGTTTGGCATCAATCAAGTCAAACATTTAAAAAAAAGAATATTATAAATTACTTATCAAGAATACATAAATTGGTTATTATTATTATTATTATTATTATTATTATTATTATTATTATTATTATTATTATTATTATTATTATTAACTTTTCATTTCATGTTTCTTAAGTATTCTAAGCAAAGTTCGAACTAACCTAATTCTATAAATATATTACTCCTTCCGTCTCAAATATTTTGACACCTTTTTTTTTGGCACGGAACTTAAGACGAGGGTATTTAGTGTGTAAAGTGTAATGTGTGTATGGATGTGATGTGGTTTATGTATTTAGACATATTTTTAAACTAGAGCATCATAAATGCATAAAAACATATCCATGTTTGATCTTAAATGAAAGATCGTATCAAGACCTTTAATTTGGTATAAAAATCATAAAAATCGAATAACAAACGAGAAAATTAAGATAGTTTAAATTTTTAGGATTTAAATTTTATTGGGATACGTGCTGTGAGCTGAGTGGATGATGAGATTTAATTAGATAATGTTAAGTGTAATAAGAGATTTACTAATTGTACTATTAATTAGCTAATTATTTCCCAAAAAGAAAAGATGTCAGAATACTTGAGACAACCCAATAAGAAAAGGGTGTCGGAATACTTGAGATGGAGGGAGTATTACTTGCAATAATTTAGGTGATATCTTTGTAATATTATTAACTTTAAATTAGGTTGATTTATTTATGTCATGTGGTTTCAATCTATAGAAATGATTTTCTATAAACCAAAATATATGCAGTAGCAACTTAATAAACAAAATTATATTAATTTGAATATCATATTACACTTCTATTTTAATAAAATTAATTTTAAAAAATTAAATCTACGTGCAACGCACGTAATCTCTGCTAGTACTAAAAATGAGTGTTATCTCCAACATAAACCGAAAAAATAAATCAAGTCGGAATTGGATCAACAGCCGATCCAATTCTCGACACATAATAGAAAAGACAAAAAAGGAACGAATACAATGATCATGGCCCAAAAGTAACCATATCAGAAAACTAATAAGAGGACGTATCGAAATGTTGGGAGACCAAAAATAACTGATCATACTACTAACTACTCCATAAATTTCGTGGAATTTGATCCCGTAAAAGAAAGAAATCTTCAAAAATCCATTTTAAAACCCAGTATCAAGAAGCGTGGAAAAACGTGCCAGCAATTGCCAAAAGCAAAGGGGTCAAATTCCATGAAATGGAGGTAGTATATCAGAACCTGAAATTCGGATATCTCAATTGACATATCCACGATTATGGATCTAACATTTATAATTACTAATTTAGATTAAAATATTTGTGAGAACTAAAAGCGTGTTTCATGTGTCAATAATATCGTTCCTAATATGGGTAGGTTCGTTGCCACGACAACTAATTAGGAGCAACTAAGATAATCTTATTTGACAGTAGATAATATTGGGAGACTCCATAATATTAAACCATTTCTCAATTTAAGGAATAATTCAAACATGCAATCAAATAATTGAAGCACATACTCGAAAATATGCTTAAATATTGTTTCTATTATTAAGTCAAATTATCCGTAATTTAATAAAATAAATTTTCACTAACACGATGGAATTGTGCCCCCATCTTCTGTAAATATTTTAATTACCTTGAATTCATAAGTTTCAATTGAGATTCGAAAGAATCTTATATTATCTATATATATTCGAATTTATAAACGGACGTAAATCTATTTATTTATATTATAATTCTCAATATCGAAAGTAAGCATGAGGGAAAAAAAAAAGAAGGAATGAAAAGAAAAGAAAGTTAAAGGAAACACAAAAACTGATACTAACTTTTCTTTTATTTCACTAGCAAGTGTACGTGCGTTGCACGTTTAAATCCCTCATTTATACTCCTTCTGTTTTGTGCATCTTAGATTTTTTTTCATGCATTTTACTGTTACGACAATATTAATGTTTTGTGTTTTTTCTTTTAAATATTTTTTAAAATTTTATACGGAATATATGATTGTTGACTAAAGAAAATTAAGAATAGTCAATATGTTCAATTTGTTTGCTATTAATAATCTTTAAATATTTCTAATGAGTGTAAATAAAAGGGAATAATATATACACAAATACAATTATTAGATTTCAATTTTAATCCATTTTTTTGTATCATTTTTTTCTAATATTCTTATACTACTTAGTTTTTGTTGATCGATGGTATCTTAAATTAAAGTATTATAAACTGTTTACAAGTTTATGATACAAAACATGATTGAAGAGCACATGTTGTCATATGCTCCGTATTTATAATCTTGCAAAAGTATGATTGTAGGTTATTTGTCATAATCATCCAACAAAATTCACTTAGTTTAATTTGCCTATTTCAAATATTTTAGAGATCTCCTTCTTTATGTGGAATTATCACCTTATTATTATTATTATTATTATTATTATTATTATTATTATTATTATTATTATTATTATTATTATTATTATTATTATTATTATTATTATTATTATTATTATTATTATTATTAATGGATATTTCTGGACAATAATATTTGAATTAGGATTCAATCAACATTAGTTCACACACGTTAGGGAAAAAAAAAGTTTTACAAATTTTTCATCACAAATATATTTGGCACATACATTATTATTAATCTAGCGCCCATACCAAAATTTAAATTGCATTAATAACTATCTTAAAAAAAATACAAATAGGAGTTGGGAAAGAATAAATTCGAGTTCCATTGAAAATCGAATAAAATCAATCATGTTTTGGTTGACTGTATTTTCATACTACTACCCATACTCCCATTTCACAATCAAAAGTTAATCAAAATTCATTAAAAATGTCATTTCACTTTACGATTCCCTACTTTAAGTGGGATCCAACAACCAAACTTTTTTTTTTTTTTTCTTTATCGGAAAAAAAACTTATTGCATAACTTGGTACAAGAAGTACCAACCCATTACACCTCAGTTGGCATTCCACCTATTACATAAAGGGGTCGTCGCCCAATCAAAAAAGATTTCGTTCACGTATTTCCTGGACGAAGGGAATGTTACACTATTGTGCTTAAATTTTATAAATTATAAATGTATTATAGGCAAAACATATTTTGTAAAACAAGTTATAACTAAAATAAATTTGTTCATTTTCGTTCTTTTAATTTGAATCTCATATGCTTTAAATTTTATAATCATGAGTTTTTCGACAATGGCTATGTTGATACAATGGCTATGTTAATTTTTATAAATTTTAGCATTTTGTTTCATATTTCGGTTGATCAGACTGATTTGAGTGTTGTATATTAATAGTTCAACTCAATTTTTTGCCTTTCATTTTATATAATAACGTGCCTATGATGTATCACGTATTACTTGAATCGTATGTATTATGTTGTATAATTATAAAAAAAAAACAAATAACTTAGGACAAGATCCACGAGTTCATAATATTTAATATGCTAATATTTTGACAAAAAAAAAAGTTAAAAACTTCGTGAATAGAAGAAATCTAGTTTTAATGGATAAGATGACCTGTAGAAGTATTTGAGAGTAGCTAAAAAACAAAGGCTTTACATTGTGCTAAAATTTAAAAAGTTAAATAGATATATTATAAGATATTATAGGCGATGAGTTTATATATATACTTACCATTTATAAAAAAATTAAATCAAACCAAAATAATAAATAAGTTAAATACCATATTTAAATTTATACACATATATACTATATTTAAATGTATAATATATAGTATTACATAATTGTCCCTAAAATTTAAAATACTATAAGGATATAATAGGCAATCTACATTAAGTACTTAATGCTCTTTTTATATAAGTATAGATAGATATATATAGATAGATATAGATATAGATATTTTCATTAGCAATAAATTGAAAATCATTATAATTACAATAGATTTGACAGCTTCCAGATTGGTTTGGCTCATATTTAATTTTTTTTTAAAAAAATATAGCCTAAAAATATTACACTTTTTACTTGGTTCAAAAGATTTAGGTTTAAGATTTATATAGAGTTCAAGTATAAATTTTTCATTCAGTATATTTCTTAACATATTTAGGAGCGTGATGTACACATACCCACAATATGAACCAGGACATTAGCACATGTCCAAAGCCATAAAGTAACATGAAAAGGATCCCAATATTGATGTATAATTTTGTCCCTTTTCACCAAATTTTGCCCACCCTCCTCTCTTTTCATTTCCTTTCCTTTCCTTTCTTTTCCTTTGCAACCATCCAAACAAAATTCAAGTCCACATCCAAGCCCCATCACATTTAATTAAACTATTTTTTGTTGCTCCCATACTATGAAAATGGAAAATTGACCCTAGTTTTTATTTTTAATATTTAATTTTGTCCATGAACAAATGCAATGGTTTGGGACCATACCAATATCAACTAGGTGAAAATGTGCCAAAATAAATCAATTGGGAGTGGAAATGACCACGTGGCTTTCTGGGAGCTTATGATTTTGTTGGATGGATAGATGGGTTTTTTTAGCACCTTCAAGAAAATATTCTTTTTTCCCCCCTCATCAGAAATTGCATCTCCTACTTGAATTCATTTAAATTGTGCTATTTAATTTTTATTATAGAAGCTTTTTTTTTTTTTTTTTTAAAAAGAAGGGGTAAAAAGGGTATTATTGAAATAGTTCTTGGAAAACTATACAAAAACTTACATCAAAAGAGGGGTTAAAAATGATAATTGAAATCGTAATGCTAAATTGCGAAATTTAAATCGGATTTGAATTAGAAGTTGATAATATAATTTCATTGAATTAGAAGTTGATAATATAACTTCACTATATATGGTTCGACTAGGGAGCAAAAGTAAAGGGACAATTAATAACGATTTCTATTAGCAAAGCCTCCTCCTTTGATGCGTTAATTAATTCTTATTTTGGGATGTCTATTGATAATGTCTCATTTTTGAAACATCAAAGATTAAAACTTTTTTTTTTTAATCTTAATCCTCATCTACTCACTCATCTTTACAGATTTTAATATAATTTGCATTGCAAGATTTTAAATGATTATAATTTACTCATTTATTCTTCGACTCTTACGATTTTTATATAAATATTAAAAATTTTGATAAAATATTTTATTTAAAATAACTATAATGTCTTTACACGTGGATAAATTGTTTAACACTCCCTCCGTTTTTTCGGAAGTGACTCGATTGTTTTTTGCACAAATTTTAAGGAAATGAGGATTAAAAGTTAAAGGTCCCCACCGTAGAATCATTAGTGTATTAATAATCTTATTAATTGAATATGATTCAATTTCCCACCAAATTTATTTGTTTTTCAATTTATTTATTTTAAATTATTTAGTTTTTTTTAATTTAAATAAATATCCACCGTATCTTAATCTCAGTTTTTAATTATTATCCCCTATTTTAAAAATCAAAACAGAAAACTGAAATAAATACACAACATAAAAACACAAAATAAAAAGCAAAGAAAAAAAAACTGAAATGAGCAGCACACTTAAAATAGGCGGACAATTACAATTAGATTAGGGTTTACATAAGTGAGAGTTTAGTGGGCTTAAACATATAGCATGTGGGTTGCTGGGCCAATTATAGAAACAGGCCACTTCAAAAAAAACAGCTCGAATGGCAATCGAGCCACTTCGAAAAAACGGAGGGAGTACTACCTTCATCCTCCACTATTAGTCTCATTCATTTTTTTGACTTTTCGAGCACGCGTTTCCACCGAAACCTAATACGGGTTTTAAAATATAATTTTAAAGTATTTTTTCTTTTAAATTGTAGTATTAAACAATTTATCCACGTGTAATGACATTATAGTTAATTTACACTCAAAGTGACTATGAAACAAGGGGTGATTATAAAACATAGAGATTTAGTGTGTGTGAATTGGCGTAATAATAATGGGGCCTGATATGTTGTGGCAAAAGGTTTCGGGTTTGAATTTTCCATGACGCGACCTTTCAATTTTAGTTAAAATTATTTTTAAAAAAACATGGATTTTTTTTATAAAGACTCTTTTACTAATACTTTGAAAATCGATCCGAAAGTCAAACCTGAAAAACCTTCGATCTTCAATTCAATATTAAAACCGGCCAGGCCGACCATCCACATCGGTTATTCCAGACAAAAATCAAATCAATTTTGATTCTCTGATTGAACCGGACGGTCCGATCCGAGCAGTGCAACACTGCTGGTTGTGCGCAGTATGCAGTCAGCAGTGAGCAAAATCTCCAAAAGGGTTTGGGCATGTGGGGGCCATGTCCACCACTAAAAGTTCAACTGCATCGTGGGGATATGCATGAAATTACACCATAGCCACTAAACGGCTGACACGTGTGCCGTCCGACCACTCGGGCTCTTGCATTTGATAAGGTTATCTTTGTCTCAGTCATTCGGGCCTTCGTTACACGTGTCCGGTCTACTCACTTGACCTCCAGCTACCTAATTTCATTATTGCTCGCTTAAAATTCGGACATCATCCTACAATGAATTTAATTCTATAAATTCACACACAAATCTTAAAATGTGAGTTTTTAAAAAAAACTTAATTTAAAGCCAAATATATATTATTCCATGGTTCTCTATAAGTTCTATTATTAGATATTCTTGAAATTACATATGAATTTTTCTCTTTTCTTTGTTGGGAGTATGTTATTATTATCTACTATAATTCTAATTGTCGGTCGATAACTTAAATTCTTTCGACAAAAAACTTTTGAAATGTAAATCATAAGAAAAAAGATTACTACTCATGTGGGACATAGGGATTATAATATTATTATACCGACTAGATACTCTATAGGAAATTTATATTAGAAAATAGTAGTAGTATTTAATGCCATGAGTGGTCTCACTAATGTCAATTAGGTTTGAATTAATGACATTTTATTTATTTATTTCGTATTTTTTACATACATATGAAAAATGGCGAACTAGGGCAGTGGCGGATAGTAAGAAGCCCATAGGCGCTTAAGCTCCCCTACAACACTTTACTTTTAGAATATCATCAAATTATCTGTGTTTTTCTCTAATTTTCGGTTTAAAAGATTGAACATCAAGAAAATTATCTATATGATTATAAATTTAAAAAATAATCAGTCCCCGCCGATTTTTTTTTTTTTCCTGCGTCTTCCCCTATAACTTTTTTTTTTTTTTTTTTTAAGACAAACCGTTCCACGTATGAAATCGAACTTTAACCTTAATACCACTAGACCAACACATACATAGTTCTCCTAAAACTAAATACGGAGTATCTTCCTAGCAATCAGTTTGGCTGCTAGACTACTAGATGGCTTAAACTATTTATTATTCAATTTATTATGAAAGAAAATAGTACTCTATTCACAAAGAGTGATATTTTTATTATTTCGGTTCGTCTAATTAAGAAGACTACAATTGTTTTGCTTTAGTAAATGACACATTCCTTTATACTCCCTTCGTCCAATTGTGACTCATGCGCGTTTCAATGCTTTGTGATAATGAGTTTTAAAATGAATTTCGAAGTGTTTCATTTTTTACAAGTTAACAAGCTACAATTGTCGTGGACCAAAAGAATTTTTCAAACCTTGATATTCTTAAACAAAATCAATTACAACTTAACACAACAAATCTCGTGGGTCCCATTCTTCATTTAAAAAACATAACCAAACATCTACCATTTTTTTCTTAAAACTCGTATAACCAATAATACGCTACACTTTTGGTAGACGAAGACAAAATAAAATACTCGGTCTATACACTAGAGTGAGATATACTTTTTGTAGCATAAAAATGCGTAAAGTGCAAAGTAGAGATTGAAACCCACAAAAAATAATACTCCTTCCGTTTTTTTCGACTTGGCTCACTTATATTCAATATGTGAGGTATAAAATATAAGAGTGAGCCAAGTTGAAAAAAATAGAGGAAGTATAAAAGAGTGTAACGACTTATATATTCTCTATGTCTCAATTATAAAGAGATAACTGACTGACTTTTATGTCACAAAAAGACCGTTAACTATCCATTTATACTATTCTTTTATAAATGGGACAAACGGAGTACTAGAAAAATTACTCTTGATGGCCGGCAATTTGGGTGTAGCGAGGGATTAGAACGAAATAAATATAATGGAGCCGAAAATGCTATTAGCAATTACAGAAAATGCCATGGAATCTAGTATAGAAAGAAAACAAGATACCCGTTTCTTGGTACCAAACGAGACGAGTCATTGACAGCAAGTGGGACCCACTCGGGGAAAAGCTCCAACTTACAGCTATGTATCTTTTCCACTCGTTGAAATAGCTCGAGATTTACAGCAACGATTGTGCATCACTCAAATTTTCAAGTCATAGCCCAAAATGCCCACCATTTAATTTATTTCTAAATAAATCAAGAAAACAGTATTAATGACTGCTTTTATTCAACTTCTCGAGCAGAGGAGCTGAGCTGCTCGGATTGTGAAATACTCCATAAAATTCTCCCTTTTAAAAAGATACCGAGTCTTGGCCAAAACCGTGTTTTCATCAAAATTTAGAGGTTCGCTTTCATGGTTTCGTGCTATTATTTTATTTAGTTTTTGTTTATATATATGTGGCTTTCCCATTTTCATCTGGTTTAAATTAGTGCTTCGTGTTTTAAAAAAATTGAAGACTTGCTATTTGAAGATAACCTTTTACGTGTATGGACAGCATAAAAAAGTGAGGTTATTGTAGTTCGGTTGACTAAATATAGAAAGTGCTCGTAGCCCATTACTTATATATAAATCTTGATGCGTAGTGATTTTCACCTTATTTTATTTTGAGTTGTTTCTGAGGAGTGTTTTTCTGGTAAGCGCTGTTGCTAATGGGGGAATGCCTTTTTTTCTTTAATGGAGTTTTAATGGAGTTAATGTTGTTATCTTTAATTGTTATAAATGTTGATTGTGTGATTGGCTTTGTTTTGCAGAAACCCTTTCAACATATTTTGAATTTGGAGTTGGTTTCTTGATTTTTCTCAGAATTGAAGTTTGATAGATTTTAGTGGTCGGTGAATCTTGTTTAGTTGAAAGGAGATAAGATAAGAGATAGAGAGGAAGTTCAAAAAATCAAGAATTTGTCTCAAAATTGCCGGTGAAGCATGTCTGTGGCTATGCTGTGGGTGGTTTCTCCCACCTCTGAGGTGTTTAGTGGCGTCGGATTCTTGGAGCCCGTTTCGAACGGAAGCCGGATTCTTGATGCCTTTAGGTGTAATTCTAGGTTCAAGAATGTGATAAGTGAAGGCAGCCTAAACAAGGGTAGGAAGAAAAGGCAGAACTACAGCTCTATGAATGCAGATTCGAGGTATGCTTGCTTAGGGGGATCGAGCTTCGAGAATGGAGGCAGGCTCTCTCTCACATCGAGTATGGTAGCTACTCCAGCTGGAGAAATCGCCTTAACATCGGAGCAGAAGGTGTATGATGTGGTTTTGAAGCAAGCAGCCTTGGTTAAGAGAAGGTTGAAACCCGATGAGGATATGGATGTCAAGCCGGATATTGTGCTTCCCGGATCTCTTGGATTGTTGAGCGAAGCTTACGATCGTTGTAGAGAAGTGTGTGCTGAATACGCCAAGACGTTTTACCTTGGTTAGACATCTTTATTCACTGGTCATGTCATCATTTTGGGAAGATGTGTTCTTATTTGTTTCGTTCTTTGATAGGTACCCTGTTGATGACCCCGGAGAGGCGAAGAGCTATCTGGGCAATCTATGGTGAGACTCTTTTCTCATGCACAAAAGCTTTGTAACAAATTCTTACTATGGCTGGACTTGAAATGTTTCTTCACTTTGAATTGTTTAGTTGGAAAACTACATATTTGATCAATTCTTGCTTAAGTATGATATTGTAGTACTGCAGCTTTCGCCTTTCATTTTGAATTATCTACTCCCTCTGAAAGATGAAGTAGACAAGTTATAAGTATTTTTATTGAAGTACTGATTATATCATTATATCCTCCAATTTTGCAGAATTTTATAAGATTGCAGCATGTCATGATTCCTTGATTTAGTCATTATTGCAAGTTTCGAAAAGTCGGCTAACAGAAATAATTAGTGCTTATTAATAGCCTATTTCTGTTGCGGCGCCTTCCTTTGACATCCGAGTCACAAAATATCCGAAACATGTAATTCGTTCTTTGATAATCTGCCATGGTTTAGTATGAGGTTTTGATGAATCTCAAAAACTATATGCTATTTTTAACTCAAAGATTTGGCCTACACATCTTTCCTTGTTGCTAATTTTGGAAGGAAATTATGCAGTGTGGTGTAGGAGAACAGATGAGCTAGTTGATGGGCCAAATGCATCACATATAACTCCAATGGCCTTAGATAGGTGGGAGGCGAGGCTCGAAGATATTTTTAGAGGTCGCCCTTTTGATATGCTCGATGCTGCACTAGCAGATACCGTTTCCAGGTTTCCTGTTGATATCCAGGTTAGACCACTTTGGCACTATATGTTTGTCTTAGCTGCCTCTTTTGACTCTCTTGATTGTTTTTTGGGAAAGATACTCTGTACTAATATTATGTTTGCATAATAAAATGTCATCTAATCGAGCTCTAACCGAAACCATATGCTAATTTTGTTAGATTATTGGCATATTTATTCAAAAAACAAGATTTCTGATTTGTCATGCTTGTTCATATCTGAGCGAAAAAACTGACGCGTGCAGCACACACAACGAATGTTTGTTTTTATAGTGACATGTTTCCTACAATTTTATCACATAGCATCCTTTTTTTTTTTTTTTTTTTTTTTTTTGTGTGACGTGTTTGTATCTGTTGAAGCTGTTATTAATGAACTAATCCGATATGTCCTGACTGCAGCCATTCAGAGATATGATTGACGGAATGAGAATGGACCTATGGAAGTCGAGATACAAGAACTTTGACGAATTGTATCTCTACTGTTATTACGTTGCTGGTACTGTAGGATTGATGAGTGTGCCGATTATGGGAATAGCACCCGAATCCCAGGCCACGACTGAGAGCGTTTACAATGCTGCTTTGGAGTTGGGGCTTGCTAATCAGTTGACCAATATTCTCAGAGACGTCGGAGAAGAGTAAGCATATATATTTAAAATTTATTTCACTATAATTTACTACTTTAGAAAATGTGAAATGTGTTTACTTTGGATTCTCTGTAGTTGTTTATTTGTAGTTCAACTGTTTCCTACTAACACACATATAGAAAAATACGTTGATTATGTCATTTGATGATTGAGGCTCGATTATCTTGAATAATACTGTACTGTGTTGGTGTAGTGCACGACGTGGACGAATCTATCTGCCTCAGGATGAGTTGGCACAGGCAGGGATATCAGAGGAAGACATTTTTGCTGGGAAAGTAACCGATAAATGGAGAAATTTCATGAAGAAGCAAATCAAGAGGGCTAGGAAATTCTTCGATGATGCAGAGATCGGTGTTAAAGAGCTCAGCCCCGCCAGTAGATGGCCGGTAAGTATTCTAAGCTCGACTCTTTTCAAAACAACATAAAAAGAAAGAAGGGCTCATGTCGGTACATGTTTGTGAATGTTTGTGGTGAAACTGGTGCAGGTGTGGGCTTCGTTGCTTCTGTATCGACAGATCCTAGACGAGATAGAGGTGAATGACTATAACAACTTCACGAGGAGGGCGTACGTTAGCAAGCCGAAGAAGATTTTGGCCTTGCCGGTTGCCTATGCTAAGTCACTTGTTCCTCCAAGAAGCTCATCTTCTCTTGTAAAGACTTGAGGAATAGTGTTTATAATTACTTAAGTATACAGACTACAGAGATGGTAATTAAACCAGTTAATATGTATGTACATGGGAAATTATGGCAATGTAGCTTCCATTTCACCCTCCTTTTTTTCTTTTTCTTTTTTCACATGAGAAAAGGCTTGATTAATTTTATTGTGTCCATCATTGAATTATTCTTGAACCGTTACACAATTAAATAAAATAAGATAAACAAAACATAACAAAATTAACTCAGAAAGTTTATGATGGAAAGGATTAGCTAGGAAGTTGCTTCTTGAATTTATTTATTATTATGCAATTATAGTATTTACCCATTAGTTACTACTCATTACAATTACATATATAATCATCTGTACTAAGATTTTCTCATTTTTTTTATTTATTGCTATTCATTACAATTAACAACATGCACATACATAATTGATGCCCTGTGCACGCAATTAAATACAGCGTCATCTGTACTTATTCTTCTTCTTCTTCTTCTTCTTCTTTTTTTAGTACAGTAATTAATAGGCTGCACACACACATGCTTGGCATTTTTTAAGGAGGTTTTAATTCTATGTATCTTGATATTATTATCTTAATAATTACTCCGATTGCAGTGGTGATTGGTATGAATTGAATAATTAGTTAAGGAGTAGACGGTGGTATGCCTAATTATTTAATAAATAACCCCATCTAGTACTCTTATAGCATGGTCACAACCTGATTCTATCTGCAAAACGTTGTTAATTACAGCAAAATTGAAGTTGCAATATAAAGCCTAAATTTAGGTAATTAGGAATCGTAGTAGGTTTTAGGAGATGTTACACTAAACGGGTAGCATCTAATCTATTGGTGGACAAATTTATTGATACTACTTCATAAAATAATAAGACAAAAACTTGGGTGAGGTCGGCCACATAGTATGGTCGGGTCAAAATGTCAATCTTTATACAGAAAAATGTTAATCTATACGAATAAAAGTGTCAATCTTTAACATAATTATTTTACGAATAAAATATCAATTTTTAAAAGTGTCAATCTTTATACAGAAAAGTGTTAATCTACACGAATAAAAGTGTCAGTATTTTAGCCAGGCCGCACAGTGCCTCTGGCTGACCCAAGTGTGTCCCAAATAATAATCCCTCCGTCTTGTTCTACTTGACATGCATTCTTTTTCATGAAGTCACACCCAACTTAACACGTTTCTTTTTATGAAAATAATTAGAAATTTGAACTCCAAAATTAGCTCAAAATTAGGATTGGGCCTTTACTTTTTTTAATTAGCCGATGCTAACCCTAATTTTTCTTTTTATAAATTTTTAATTTAATTCTGAGCATATTCAATTTTTTTATAACAAGTACCAAATACACTTAATACACTATACAATCATTCCTTAAATTTTTTTTTATCAGGCAAACACTCACATGTACACACACACGCATTCCTTAATTTTCTTAGCGAAAAGAAACACGTCAATTAGGACGGAACGGAGGGATTAGGTATCAAAAATGTTAATCATTATAGATGTGCAATGTACGTGTAAATATACTTGAGCGCCAACACATACCTCCCATGTCTCGTACTTTCTCATATCAAAATTTCGTGTTTGAGATTTTAAAAACATATATAGATTAAATAAACTACCTATAATTTTTAGAATGCAACGTTCACATTATTATTATTTGTTATAGTGTAACAATTAGGTTATAAATAAACTAAAAAATTATATAGTTTCAAATGAATCAACCACAAGAAATTGGCACGTGCAAATCTTTTTGAGGTGAATGTATCTAGGGGTGGGTCGGTACAGGATGCCGGTTTTTTTGTGTAATACCGATACCGATACCGATACCGATCGGTATTGAATTTTCGATGCCGATGTCGATACCGAAGGTTTCGGTATACCGCATACCGGTATACCGAAAATTCGGCATTTTTTGAAATGAATGCCGATACCGTGCCGATGATTCGGTAATACCGAATCCGAACGGTAATACCGAAATACCGAAAAAATACCGAAAAAAAATCCTATTTAATTTTTGTTTCAATTTTATCTACCTACTAAAATACTAAATAATTAACAATAATTACTAATAAACAACTTTAATAATCCTCAACAACAAATACAAACAATATAATCCAACAACAACAAAAAAAAATCCAACAACAATCAAATGTCCATGCATGCAAAGTCCAACAATTAACTTGAATAATTAGCTAGAGAAATTCTTGAATAATGAAGTCACACAGTCTATGCTCCATTTTGGAATTTTTGCAATTATGCTTGCAAAGTTGTTTGATCATCATCTCTTGATTCTTCAACCCCTGATGAAAACAAAACAATTACTATTAACTTATTCTAGCTAGCTAGTTTTGAATTTGCAAAACTTTTCTTTTTTCTAATCAACATATAAATAAATTAATTGCTGAAAATTTTGTGAATATAACTATAACTTGCTCAAGATAACAATAAGAACCGCAATATATAAAATTAAGTAGAGAGTACAAAAAAAAAGTAAAGAGCATGAAATAAAAGAAAAATACAAAAATTGAACTAGCTAAACTTACTCTCAAGTCTTACCTTCATTCCATAAAAAGAAGCAAAAAGTTTATTGAATTGTGCTTGCATCTGCAAAAGAAAGAAAGAAACACCAAAATAAAATATCATATATCATTGTTGAATCAACATTAAATAAAATTAAAAATATTTGTACAAATAAAAAGAACTCACTCTTCTCAATTTCTTCAATTTCTTTGTATAAATCAAGATCATCATCAGTTGGATCCTTATAGAAGCTGAAACCATCACCTTTGAGCCAATCATTGGTGCACACCAATGCCTCTACCATTTTTGAACTCAAACTCGTTCTAAAAGGGTCCACAACCCTTTTGCCCAAGCTAAAAGCCGATTCACTAGCAACTGTAGAGCTTGGAATTGCAAATATATCCTTTGCAATAGATGAGAGGATCGGGTACTTGGTTTCACTTCCTTTCCACCAAGTCAAAAGATTGAAGCTTGGATTAGATCGCTTCTCAATCTCATCGGCTAGATACTTATCCACCTCATTGGATATTTGTTGAAGTTCTTCTTCTTCATTTTGTTCATCCACACTCATGTATAATTCATCAAAAATACCACCACCACCTCTTGTATGAGTATCATCTCCATCCTCGCAAGACATTATCGCTTTTTCACCCGTCGATGTCTCATTCACTCCCTTATACTCTGACCACAAGGTTATCAAGTCTTTTTTAACTTGATTAATGGACTCTTGGACCTTTTCAGAAGTACCTCCCAATTTTTTGATGCTCACTTTGAGGAGTTGAAGCTTGTTCCTCGGATCCAATACATTTGCAATGAAAATCAAAGGATTCATTTTATCCCAATCCCCCCAATATTTCTCAAACTTTCCTTTCATTGCAATTGCAACTTTTTGAAGAATTAGATCCGAGCCATCATTGGATTTTTTCACAATCTCATTTTGCAATGCAGCCATTGTTGTATAAATCAATTGGGAAGTAGGAGTTTTGGATGCACTTAGCTCTAAAGTTGCATCATAGAATATTTTAAGAAAGTACACAAATGATCTTGCATTTTCCCAATCAGTTTGAAGAGGAGGCCCTTTCTTTCTTTACCCTTATCATCTTTTTCACGAAAATATCTCATAAAAGGTAAGACTCTTCCGCCATCCTTTCAAACACTCTTCTATACTTTAATGCAACTTCAAGCATTTTATAGGTCGAATTCCACCTAGTTTTGACATCCATAGGCACTGTTGACGCACTAGAAAACTTGGCTAGTACGGCAAAATCCCTAAACTTGTTCAATCTAGCAGGGGAAGAATGAAGAAACACAACTGCATTTCTAATAGACTTAATTGAAAATTAAGCTCTTTCAAACCATCCTTAACTATCAAGTTAAGTATATGGCATGCACATCTCAAATGCAGATATTTCCCATCAAACAACAAAGTATTTTCAATTTTCATTCTCTTTTTCAAGTAATCAATTGCAGTGTCATTAGAAGATGCATTATCGACTACTATAGAAAATACTCTTTCTATCCCCCACTCTCTCAAACAAATCTCAATCATCTTCCCAATATCTTCCCCAACATGGCTTGTGATTTTTGTGAAGTTAATTATCCTTTTATGCAACTTCCAATCACTATCCAAAAAGTGAGTTGTGACAACCATATAGTTTATGTTTTGAATGTCCAAGTGTCAGTGGTGATGCTCACCCTATGGCCACTAATCATTTTTTTCATTTTGCTTTTTTCATCCAAAAACAAATCAAAGACCATACCTGCAACTTTCTTTCGATTAGGAATTCGGAATCTTGGTTGTAATTCATGAACAAGCATAGTGAATCCCGCTCCTTCGACAGCCCGAAATGACACTTCATCAATGATCACATACTCTGCAACCTTCATTTCACACTTTTTTTGATTGAAAGTGTGAGTAACCATGCTACTTCCTTGTGCAAATGTCTCGCTTGTCAATGTGGTTTGACCCTTCTCAATCTCACTCAGATAAAGAGGGCTTAACTTGCAACTCTTGGTCAAGTGGCTTTTCAACCCACGAGTACTTCCATAATTCGTTGGTATTTCTTTTGTGCAGTACTTGCATGTTGCAATATTCGTTGTTTTTTTTACAGCATGATCCCAGAATGGACTTGGACTCTTCTTCTTTTTGGTAGGGGGTTTAGGAGGCTTTTGTGTTGAAACATCTCTCGGTCTTTTTTGACTATTGCCATCATCATCATCTATTGAAATATCAATAGCATTTGGGCTCGTAGAATCAATAGGAGTCGTAGGAGTTGGAACCGTGTGAGAAGATTCAGATTCCATTCTGTAGAAAGAAACATAATTCTATTAATATTCGATAATATTTCACAGTATTACAGTAGAATTAAATGATGGATGCTATATATTTTTTTATTTATCTATCCTATATGTATAACCGAAGAAAACACCCTGTAATTGATGGATAATCAACTAAGTTATAAAGTGTAAAAAGATAAACTAAAACACAATAAACCAAAATTAAAGAAAATAAACCGAAATACAATAAACACAAGCAATTTTCACCAGTGCTAAACAGGCTTAAGTATTCTATTAATGATGAATGTCATTGAAAGAGACAAGAAAAGACAATTAGCTTATAGATGCGAGAAAAAGAGAGAAAATGGGATGAAGAAATACAAGAAGAATGACAAACCTGGTTGCCAGATCAGAGGTAGTAATGGAAGTATTCAGGAAGCCCTTGATGCTGTCAACAAAGAAAAGAAGCGGCGGCGGGATATGGAGGGAGGACCGGCGACGGGCCGACGGCTACGGGCTATGGAGGACAGGAGGAGCGGCGGCTATTTCATAGTAGTTCATTAGGGATTTTGAAAATTTTGGTTTGGGGAGAAGAGTGAGTCGCAAATTTATTTTTTATGTATTAAAAAATTTAAATGTATGTATGCATCAACTCAACTCACAAGCGAAAATTCAGATTATTTTTTTTATTATTTTCTTGGGAAAAGTTTGGAAACAAAGCAATTTTTGTTTATTTAAATAAATTTTATTTTTATTTATCTCACTTTTAAAAAGTTCTTAACTTCTTTTAAGTGAAAGTGAACTTTTTTTATAATTGAGTTTATTATTATAAGGGTTAATTATTTACTATTCTCTACAAATTAATTTATGATTTTAATAATTCTACATGATTATTCAAACGTTTTAGCCGTACATTTTTCGTTATTAATTTTTATGATATAGACTCTTTTATATCATAGAGTCATATAAATATATATTCTTTTATATCATGTTTAATTATATTATATTATTCATAATATTTAATTTTTACGAATACTAGTGTTAGCATGATCATAAATTATTGCGAATTTCATGGAGTTATAGTTCATTAGTTCTCAATGTGTCGACGATTGACGTAGTTATGCCAAATCTTGTGAAATCTTACTTAAATACAATTATCATGTTTGTTGATACTTGATATATACTTTTGTTAGAAATAAATAGTTTTTTCCTTAAGATATTTACCAAATTATATTAAATTATTCATAATATCTTATTTTACAAGCATTAGCATTAGCATGATCATAAATCATTTCGAATTTCATAGAGTCATATAAAGATATACTCTTTTATATCATGTTTAATTATATTATATTATTCATAATATATATTTTTTATGAATATTAGCGTTAGCTTGATCATAAATTATTGTGAATTTCATGGAGTTATAGTTCCTTAGTTCTCAATGTGTCGACGATTGACGTAGTTATGCCAAATCTTACTTAAATATAATTATCATGTTTGTTGATACTTGATATATACTTGTTAGAAATAAAGAGTTTTTTCCTTAAGATATTTACCAAATTATATTAAATTATTCATAATATCTTATTTTACAAGCATTAGCATTAGCATGATCATAAATCATTTCGAATTTCATTGAGTCATATAAAGATATACTCTTTTATATCATGTTTAATTACAATATATTATTCATAATATATAATTTTTACGAATATTAGCGTTAGCATGATCATAAATTATTGCGAATTTCATGGAGTTATATAGTTCCTTAGTTCTCAATGTGTCGACGATTGATGTAGTTATGCCAAATCTTGTGAAATCTTACTTAAATAAAATTATCATGTTTGTTGATACTTGATATATACTTTTGTTAGAAATAAAGAGTTTTTTCCTTAAGATATTTACCAAATTATATTAAATTATTCATAATATCTTATTTTACAAGCATTAGCATTAGCATTAGCATGATCATAAATCATTTCGAATTTCATAGAGTCATATAAAGATATACTCTTTTATATCATGTTTAATTACAATATATTATTCATAATATATAATTTTTACGAATATTAGCGTTAGCATGATCATAAATTATTGCGAATTTCATAGAGTTATAGTTCATTAGTTCTCAATGTGTCGACGATTGACGTAGTTATGCCAAATCTTGAGAAATCTTACTTAAATACAATTAGCATGTTTGTTGATACTTGATATATTACCTTTGTTAGAAATAAATAATTTTTTCCTTAAGATATTTACCAAATTATATTAAATTATTCATAATATCTTATTTTACAAGCATTAGCAATTTAGCATTAGCATGATGATCATAAATCAACAGATATAATTAAAAAATTATAAGTCAATAAATACTTTTCAAAATTATATTTAAATTAGATTTTAATGATATATCATCTTTGTAAGATATATCATCTTGTATATTATTTAATGATATTAAAAACTTATAAAGGTTGTATTTAAATTTCAAATATAAAAATATTATAAATAAAAAAATATATTAATTATCGGTAATGATCGGTATTTCTCGGTATACCGGATCTTCGGTATATACCGGATGGTCGGTATATACCGGAGGGTCGGTATTTACCGATAATTTCGGTATTGCCGCGGGTACCGGTATTTTCGGTAATACCGCGGTATTACGAATTGTGATACCGGTACCGTGCCGAAACTTACCGGTACGGTATAAATACCGTACCGAAAATTCGGTATACCAAAAATTTCGGTTTTTTCGATATTTTTTCGGTACGGTATCGTCGGTATTTCGGTATTTTTTCCCACCTCTAAATGTATCCCACTTTCCCATACCCACACCTCACGTGACAACCACCACAACAAAATTGATTGGTAGGTACATTACCATTCATAGAATTAGTCAAGTCGAGATGCATATTGAAAACTCAAGATTTGATGAAGAATTCTCAAATTACAACAATAAACAATTCCCTATAAACAAGACATGATCATGAAAAAACATTATTCTTTTTTTAATCAATTTTTTCAAAAAATAAAATAAAATGAATAATAATAATAATAAAAGAAGGGTGAGTAGAACTCATGCTCCGTGCAACCAACCAAAATGAGGATCCCCTCCCTCTATATTAAAACAAGAAGCATAGCTTATTTTTTGGTAGCTACAATTTTGAGAAACATTTCAATACATCAAATATTTAAAATTATTTAGAGAAACTTTATTCATTGGGGAAAATGGTGATTAAAGTGTACGGCGCAACCTACGCAACTTGCCCACAAAGAGTTATGGCTTGTCTTTTTGAGTTAGGCTTTAAATTTGAGTTCATACCAATCGATCTTCCTTCTGGGGAGCAAAAGAAACCAGAATTCCTACTTAAACAGGTGATTTATTATTATGTTGCAATTATAATATACCGATTAATCTGGAATGTGGATCATAAAATGATTTATTATTATGTCGCAATTATAATGCACTGATTAATATAGAATGCGTTAAAGTGATTAATGGTCCAAATCAGTTCTTAATTATCTGTACGATTATTTATTTTTGTGTAGATTTAATTATTTACAAATGATTGTTCATCGCAATTTGCAGCCCTTTGGACAAGTTCCCGCCATAGAGGATGGGGAGTTCAAGCTTTTCGGTGATTCATTTACTATATTAATTCTTCATTAATAAAATAAATAAACCGTGTACTTATATTTCTTTCTTGATTTTGATTTGGAGCGCAGAGTCCAGGGCAATAATCAGGTACTATGCAGCAAAAGGCGCGAGTGAATGTGGCATAAATCTATTGGGCGACACCTTGGAGGAGAGAGCCGTGGTGGACCAATGGGTGGAAGTAGAAGTGAACAACTACAACCCGTTGATTTACACAATGGCCCTCCAGCTTGTGATTCTGCCGCAGCAGGGGATCGTGGGCGACATGGAATTAGTGGGCGACTGCAGGGGTAAATTGGAGAAAGTGCTCGACGTGTACGAGGAGCGGCTGTCGAAGAGCAAATACTTGGGTGGGGAGAGGTTCACCATAGCGGATCTGACCCACCTATCAAACACGAGGTTTTTGATGGAAGGAGGAGGAATGGGCGATTCGATCAAACGGCGGAGAAACGTCTACAACTGGTGGATGGACATATCCAGCCGTCCGTCGTGGCAAAAAGTGATGGACCTCCAAAAATAGTCCAACTTTTTGAAAATAAAAATAAAAATAATAAGGGCTGCCACGTGGCGTTTAATGTGTTTAGATTTTTTGTCCGTTTTTAAATAATTAAAAATAAAATAAAAATTGGGAGTCGGCTCCTTGAGACTATTTTTTGTGTTTCATACCAAAGAATAACAAAGAAGTTCTATTGTTAGTTCAATTATTATTTCCATTGTTTATTTTTATTGCACCTAGTGTTTTTTTATTATTGTTAGGAGGGAATGAGGGATGCTCTTCTATCTATTTTGGATGCTATCATCGTCCTCGCACAATTTCCCATAAATATACATTCTAAAAGTTAATTTGTAATAACAAAAAATTTAATTGTACAATAAAAAGATCTACATTATTAATTCCGCCCACTGTAAGGTAGGGCTGGAAATCGTTAACGGTAATCGTACCGAAAATTTATATTAACCGTTACCTTTTTTCCGCAAAACCCCTTATCGTTTACCGAACCAAATAGTACGGTTAATCGTATAAACGTTTTTTATTTTCAATACGATTATCGGTTAACCGTTTTAACCTTTTTTTTTTATGTTAGAAGGAATCGATCCAATGTGTATTGTTAGCATGAAGATACATGTGTTGAATATAAAATCAAAAAGAACAAGAATCCAAGTAGCAAGGCAGCAATACCAAATAATTGGGAATAATATGCTGTTATAAACATCAATCATCCAACTATAATACTCCGTACTATATTAACATCAAGCCACAAATTAGCATATTTATAAGAATTTATAGTTCTTAATTCTGATTGTTCTTTTAATTATTACATATTTACATTATAAATATTTATAAAATAATATATATATATATATATTTTATAAATTAATTATTAATTTTGGTTATTCGGTAATACCGGTCGGTTATCGGGTATTACCGAAATTAGAAAAATATTCTTACCATTTATCGAACCGATAACCAGTTTAAGCAGTTATCGGTTAACCGATTACCGACGGTTATTGGTTCGGTACGAAATAAATCAAAAATTTTGTGACCGATTTCCAGCCCTACTGTAAGGAATATATCTATATATTGTTTTTTTTTTTTTGTTTTGTTTGGGAAAATGAATATTTCTATTGTTGATAGTTACAAAGAGAGTTATTAGTAATTTAGGAAAACAATCGTCTAGGCATAAAGTGGAAATATCTCATAGTTTTTTTTTAGTAAGATTTTAATCTTTTAATGGGATATAATATTTAAGATTCATTTTCATGTACTAAGTTATTTACTTTTAATGACGCGGCATTGTCCCATTAGCGGCGGACTAAATTCGAATAGACACAAGGTGCATCATCTAGTACTCCATCTTACACTCTTTACGCCTCACTGAAATGGTATCGTAAGATTGGGGGCAGAAGATATAATAATAAAAAAGTGGATTGTTTCATAATATATGTGGAAAGAAAAAAAAAACTTTTTAGGGTATTAAAATGAAATCAAATGTAAGAGAGAAATTTATGGATAAAATGTGGTTAATACTATAGTGGGCCACAATGATGAATTATGTAATTTTAAAAATACATTGATAAGTGTTTACTCCTTATGCCCTATTTCATTGTTCTCTTTATATATTTTACATTAATATATATATATAGGTATGGAACTGAAACATAGTGAGTCTTATAATTGATAGCGGGTATTGTTATTTTTATCTTATACTCATGAGATTATTTTAGTGGGATAGGGACAGAAGGAACATTTGTTTGTGTATCATGGGCCGAAGAACAACATAAACGAGGTCAAAATAAATAAGAGCCCAGTAGTTATACACTGAATTGGGCCTTTGTTTTTCTTAAAATCATTTTGTCTGGTACTTTATGGTTTACAGTTATTTTTTTGTTGTTGACAAAATACATTAATTTAGCCGAATTAATTCATTTTATGACTAATTAAGCCTGAATATCACATGTATGATAATTTTAACCATATAGATCAAATGTATGACAATCTTAGTCATTTAATAAATTTCAAAACCTAAAGATCTAACTTACACCCACCGTCCTTTTTACTGTAATGTAACATAAAGTTTCATAAGGATTAATCTTGCCAGTATTGCATTTTTAAGTCTCGTCATCTCCGTAAGATAAAAAATAGTCTTGAATAATTTATCTATAGAGTAAATATCACAATAAACCTTTTGAATTATAAAAATTACACAAAACATCCTTATATTTTTTAAATTGCATAGTATATCCTCGTGATTTAAAAACATATGCAATAAAAAAAATTAACATATTTTTTTAGATTCCCTTTATTTTTTAAAACATGCTAGAAACACTCACGTGTGTACCTATGTGATTTTCTAAAACCTACACAATGCACCCATTATGTATGCAGTCTTAGAAATACATGAGTGTTCGGTGCAGTTTAAATAAAATAATTAACTTAGGCATTAGCTCAGATTTTGGACAGTATTTCAAAAATATTTTGACAATAAAAAATGAATCAAAAAATAAAACACCCACTTTAAAATACAAAAATCAAAATTAGGTGTGGAATATAAAAAACACAAAAACTACTCAATTTATTGAAAATTGGACTAAAATGCCCTTCCCTCTCTCCCAACCCAGCCCAGTTCAGCCCGACCCGGCCCGATTTTTTTTTTTTTTTCTTTTTCCGAAATGTGCAAGTACACAGTACGTTTTTGATCATTTAGTATTGTTTACCCGGTAAGTGGTAAATAAATAATGTCTATTTGTAACTGCATTACGCAGTACGTTATGTTCTATTAGTACTGTTTACCGGTAAGTGGTAAATGGATAATATCAAATTATAACTGATTACGCAGTACATTTATGTTCTGTTAGTACTATTTACTAGGCGGGTCGGGCCGACGGGCTGGGATGGGCTGCTACCAACCCTAGGAGAAGGGGAGGGGTATTTTTGTCCTCCAAACCAAAAGAGGGATATTTTTTGTGTAATTTATATTTCATACCTAAAATTAATTTTATAAAATAAAAGTGGGTAAAAAGGTGTATTTTCTCATAAAAAATAACACTTTTATCTCCCACAAACATATCGCAATTAAAAGTGCTAAACAAAAAATATTTTTCCCTTATATACTGTATAACATACTAGTATTTTTTAGATTAAAAAAAGACAAAAATGACGCATTAAATATGTAGGTGAACTACAAATATGAGTTGATGTGTGCCACACACTTTGTCCGACTCCTAATCAATTATATACACGATTTTGTGCTTCATACCATTTATATGGTGGGTGTTCGTGTTCTTGGATTTGATATATATATATGAACTTTAGGAAAATAATCCAGTCAAGAAAGTCAACACAAGCATCAAACAATTCTTAACAAATATTTCAAACAGAGAAGTGTGTTTTGCAAGTTCCTTAATTTCCTTTTTTTTTTTCCTTTTTTTTTTCCATTTATTTAAAAATGATGTAGGTTCTTCAAATTGTACATTTTCGAAACAGATTTCTCGTTTCGTATTATTTCAAAACCATTGAATATCGCGATTGCTTGATTTATTCCAGGGATAGGTACAATTACCCCTTAATGTTTTTACGAAAAAAATAAAACTTTGTTTTGGTACAAAAAGGACCCAATGTTTATTTTTAAGAACAATTTGCCCCTCCCAACTTACAGTTTCCATACATCTGTCTATTTTTATTTTATTTCATTTTAATTTTAGTGAGTTCCACAATCAAATAAGCGGGAAGTAGGAACGATATATTATTTTTATTCATCTCTTACAAATCAACGTCTCACTCAAACTTTACACTTCAAAAGTTGTTAACTGCTACAGCCATTGTTAAACCTCTCTCAGCTCCGCCAATCAATTGCCGGCACTCATGGCGTTTATGAGGCTGAGCTTCGGCGACGTAGTAGCCGTATTCAAACTTCTATTTGCATTGACGGCTATGTACAGACTCATATTTTACTTAGCTTACTCGGTCATCCACATGAAGTTCGCCGCACCTCTCGGCATAGACGAGCCATTCAACGCTTCTCTGATGCCAGAGCGATCGAGCGATTGAAAATAATATTTTGTTTCTACTTCCCGCTTATTTGATTGTGTTCCCATGAAAATTAAAATGAAAAACATAAATAAAATAAAAATAGACGGATGTTTGGAGACTGTAAGTTGGGAGGGACAAATTGTTCTTAAAAATAAACGTTGGAAATCCTTTTTGTACCAAAACAAAATTTAAGAGGCATTTTGTTTTTTTTTCTTCGTAAAAATGTTAATGAGGTACTTGTACCTTATCTCATTATTCTACGTTGAAATGTTTGTTTCTTTCCTTTCTGGAAAGACAAGATTTACTTTGGGATTCTTGGTTACACGAAATTCTGATATCATGAATAAGCGAATACTAATGTGTGTGTGTGGACTTTAAAATAATAACAATAACAATAACGCAAGGATACACATTAGATGAATGCTCCATGTCCGTGACAATATCGCGCGCTAAAGAATATACTATTAACTAAGATCTATTTTACTAAAAAAGAAGTTTACATGACATTTAATTTGGGGTGAGCAAACCCCAACCGAAACCAAAAAACCAAACTGAACCATTGGATTTTGATCGATTTGTTCGGTTTCTAATTCAATATGGTTCATTTCGATTTTTATTTATAAGAACCGAAATTTTTATATTAAAAAAATATGATTGCAAAAACACGTAATTGCATATATAAAAAATTACAATAAAATACATATACAGATTAGAAGGATTTCTCACGTTAACAGACAATTTATATTATTTTAATCTTTTTTTAAAGAAAATTAATATATACTGCTCTAATCTATCTATACCCTATTATAAAAGTATCTTATTTTACAAAATTTGAGTTGCCTGTTACATCCCTATTATGTATTTTATTTTAAGGGCAATAGGGTAATTATATGAAGAATGAAGTAATATTAAGGATTCGTGTCTATTTCGAGCATGCAACGTAGAAGAGTATTTAATTAAATATATGATATATTAATACTATATTATATTTAAAAGAAATCTAATGATACATATCCGTCAATTGTGTTGTTAACACTAGAACTAATTCAATCCAAAATTAATGTCGCATATATATATAGAGGAGAAATCATATGAAAAAGAGCTTTGTTGTAAGAAATAAGAAAAGATCCAAACCGTCCAAATTTAATGATCAATGGTCAATAATTATTTTATTATTTAGATTATAGTTTAATCAATTATATTTGCAAAGGGTTAATTTTGTACTTTTCCCTCTTGATAATTAATGAACGGTTAATTCGGTACCTTAAATTATGGGATTTAAATTGCATATTCTAAAATTACGCATACATATGATACACTTATTTTTTCATATTCCTGGTAATACATGTTTGACAATTAAGTATATGATTATTTTATGTGTTTCTTCGTCATTAAATTTTCACTTTTCTTTTCATTTTTTATTTGCTCCAAGTGCAATTTTAAAATGCATTTCATTTTGCATTATGCATTTTAATAATGCGTTTCATCTAATTTTGCATTTCATTTTGTGTTATAATTCGTGCATTTTAATAATACATTTAATTTAATTTTGCATTATAATGCATTTGATGCAATGCATTACCTATACATGTTTTTCTCGGCATTAAATATAATGCATTATTCATACACACAATGCATGCATAATGCTATATATCATAATGCATTTAATTTTTTTCTATAAATACGGCATTGCGTATATTATACTATGTATAATTATTAGTGCATTACAAAATGGATCATAATACATTATAATCTCTAACAAAATGCATTATAAAAAAAATAATATCTAACAAAATGCATTATAAAATTATTAGTGCATTACAAAATGAATCACAATGCATTATATCTCTAACAAAATACATTATTAAAAAAAAATTAAGCATTGACAATAGTCACAATACCATTATTCAATTATACCATTTTCTAGAAAAGCTTACACTAAAAATCTCAATATAGCGAATACACGTGTCTCTCCTAAATTCTCTAAACAGCCGGATTTATTGCTGTAGTGGACAGGATTTTTTTTTTCTCTCTCACTAATTTACCCTTAATTTGGATATAGACCAATGCATTAATCTCATCCACGTGCTTCAAAAGTTAATCCACACCATAGAATTTGCTTTAATTAATAGACTAGATTACTTCTTATTTCTTACACTAATGCTATTTTGTATGTGAACTCACCCCTATATATATATATATATATATTATCAGACAAATTTTAAAGCCGAACCAGCTTTAACCTCTTACCGCTAGGCCAACACCCGCACACGCACACGCATAATCAATATATTATATATTGATTATTTTAATTATCTATTTTTTTATTTCATAAAGATTTAATTATCTAAATTATGACAACTTACGGTGTAAACTGATAACTGAGACCAATGGTTGGTTAGGAAAATTCGTCACTTTTGACTTTATAAATATAGAAAAAGAAAATATTTGATTAAACAAGAATTCAATAGATATTTTCCTCAAAAAGAAAAAAAAAATATTTAAGAGAGATGTTTGAGTGTGGAATAATTCACTACTGCTGATTTAATAATATTATATTTTCTCTCCCCATATTTTTGCAAAAAAATTATTATACCGATTTTAATGAAATATTAGGTGGTGTGGTATAATGATAAATAATAGAGGTGAGAAAGAGTAACATAAAGTGATTGTAATCGGATATAGTGTCCAAAAAAGAAAAGTAAATTTTTTTTAGCAACGTAACGAAATAAAATTTGTGCAAAAAAGATAGAGGACAGAGGGAATAGTAGATTGTATAATAGATGTGTCTCATGATATAATCAAGTTAAAAAAATCAAAAAACATTATTAAATATAATAGGAGAGTCTCCATTACTCATAGCGAATTTAATTTATAAAGGAACCTTTCGTTTTCTAATAAATCATGAGAATTTAAATTTAGTATCTTGGTACATGATACGCCAGTGTGAGAATTTGGAAACATACATATATAAGAGATGTCACGTTGGGGGTGTACTTTTGCATATTGATATTTGATGGAAATTTATTTTGATTATTTAATCAAAATTTTTTGTCGATCAACCGAGTTGTGATCAAATTGCAAAAGGGAGTTCTCTTTTACAATATTCTTTAATGGTAGTGGTTCAAAAATTTGTGCTTTGACAAAAAAAAATATATATATTTTTTGTTCCGAAAATAGTTATGATTCATGTTGCATGACAAGGACATTATTTTTATAAGATTTTGAATATCGTGGAATCAAAACCATATCAAACGTCAAGAAAGATAAATATTAACTAATTTTTAGTTGTTTGGAAGTTTCAAATTCTATATATAGCAAGGATTATAAAGTCAAACTAATTAGAACAGTAGGGGTGAGCATCGGTCGGCTCGGCCGGCCGACCGACCTATAAATTGCAAACCGATGGGCCGAACTGATCCTGAACTAGCCAACTGACGCCGACCGATAGCTGTTCAAAAACCGACGTCGAACCCGACCGGCGACCGACCAGTCGGTTCGGTCGGTTATTAAAAACCGACAACGATGATTTCTTGCATTATTTTCTAAGTTTCGAACAATGAAGATTTCTCCTTCAGGCTTCAGGACCTTCAACACCTTCACTTTATGACATAGTGCAAATACTGCAGATTGGAGAAGATAATATTAGGGGTGAGCTATTGCCCAGAGAATCAAAATAACAAAATTCAAATTTCATAATTCAAATTTCAGATTTAACAATATAAATAAAGCTATGAAATTTCAGATTATCAACATAAATTTCAAAATTTCAAATTTCAGATTTTCAAGGTTAGAGGTAATACCTTCGAAATTGCATCTACAGGTGGCGAAGGGGCACGTTGGCGATGATGGGGCACGCCGGTGATTCTGTGTAGGCACGGCGAGTCGGCGACGATGCTCGGGTGTTGTGTCGCGAATCCGAATCGCGATGGGAGGGCGAGTCGGCGAGGGTTTGGGTGCGTGGGGAGTGAGAAGTCGTGAGTGAAAAATTGAGGATTGAATTCAGTCTTCTTCATATTGGGATTAGATCATGACTTACCAATATCATTTTACGATTTTAGCAGTATTATAAAATCATAGTTAATTTAATAATAGGTGCATACGTCGGTCGGTCGGTTATGAACCGATCTCAAATCTGCATAACCGACAGCCGACCGAAACTCGTTGGTTCTGAAATTTCCTGGCCGACCCGACAACCGATGCTAAAAATAACCAAAAAAAACCGACCGACTCCGGTCGGTTACGATTGGTTTTGTCGGCCGGTTCGGTTCTTGCTCACCCCTATAGAACAGTTCAGATCAATGATGAAGTCAGACTTTTGACAAAGGAGGGAGTTCCAATTTACCAGACTTTAGGACATGGGCTTCTATTACAACAAATACTTTGAACGATATAGGTAGAGTTGTTTTCAGCAAGTTTTGAACACATGACTTCGATGTTAGCCAAAAGCTCTGATACCATGTTAGAAATTCATTTCACGTAATAACTTGAATTTATAAACAAGTGTTAAATCTATTTATTTATATTATAATTTTTAATATTAAAGATGACACATATTATCCTCAAATATAAACAGAGGTGCAATGCCTATGAAGTTTCATTAGGTTATGAAGTTATTAGAAAAGAGGAAAAGAACTGAATTTTTCTTTTTTTGAAAGTTGCATTGTCATATATTTTATATGATCATGATAAAAAAAATGTTTGGCATCAATCAAGTCAAACATTAAAAAAAAGAATATTATATTGACATTTTAAATTACTTATCAAGAATACATAAATTGGTTATTATTATTATTATTATTATTATTATTATTATTATTATTATTATTATTATTATTATTATTATTATTATTATTATTATTATTATTATTATTATTATTATTATTATTATTAACTTTTCATTTCATGTTTCTTAAGTATTCTAAGCAAAGTTCGAACTAACCTAATTCTATAAATATATTACTCCTTCCGTCTCAAGTATTTTGACACATTTTTTTTTGGCACGGAACTTAAGACGAGGGTATTTAGTGTGTAAAGTGTAATGTGTGTATGAATGTGATGTGGTTTATGTATTTAGACATATTTTTAAACTAGAGCATCATAAATGCATAAAAACATATCCATGTTTGATCTTAAATGAAAGATCGTATCAAGACCTAAATGAAAGATCGTATCAAGACCTTTAATTTGGTATAAAAATTATAAAAATCGAATAACAAACGAGAAAATTAAGATAGTTTAAATTTTTAGGATTTAAATTTTATTGGGATACGTGCTGTGAGCTGAGTGGATGATGAGATTTAATTAGATAATGTTAAGTGTCATAAGAGATTTACTAATTGTACTATTAATTAGCTAATTATTTCCCAAAAAGAAAAGATGTCAGAATACTTGAGACAGCCCAATAAGAAAAGGGTGTCGGAATACTTTAGACGGAGGGAGTATTACTTGCAATAATTTAGGTGATATCTTTGTAATATTATTAACTTTAAATTAGGTTGATTTATTTATGTCATGTGGTTTCAATCTATAGAAATGATTTTCTATAAACCAAAATATATGCAGTAGCAACTTAATAAACAAAATTATATTAATTTGAATATCATATTACACTTCTATTTTAATAAAATTAATTTTAAAAAATTAAATCTACGTGCAACGCACGTAATCTCTGCTAGTAATTTTAAAAGTGGGCAATTTGTTTTCCAATAATTTCGAAAGTAACTTGCGCAAAACTGAAATGCATTTGACATGTCACAAGCCTACTAGTTGTAATATATTATTATTATTATTTTTATCAGAAAAATAAAATTTTTATTCAATAAGAATGGTATTAGACCACGATTGATAGGACAAATTAGCCTCGACTTTGCCGGCAATGACACACCAACTATGAAACCGGCATTTAATCTCTTCCATTATTCTTCCAAGGTCCCACGTTTTCGAAGCAAACAACATTTCGTTTCTCCACCTCCACATAACCCAGATGTCGCATATATATATTAATTTAGAAATGGGCAATTTGTTTTCCAATAATTTCAAAATTAACTCGCACAAAGCTGAAATCCATTTGACAATTTGACATGACAGAAGCCTACTTGAGAAATAAATTATCCCACCAAAAGAATTTTATAAGCAAAGTTTAAAAAGCATACTATTATAAGGTATAGATTTTGGAATGTATAGTACGTACGTATACGCATAGATCTGTAATAATTTGGAGGGGAATCACAATGTTGTATGATGATGACAAAAGGGGCTGTCCATGAGAAACATGTTCAAACATTATAAATTTTCACCAAAAAAAAAAAAACTACACATGAATTTTTAAGGGAAAATAGACAAAAATAGTCACTTTGAGATAGTAAAGATAAATAATAGCTACTTGAATACAAAAGATAAAAAATAGCCACTCTTACCATAATACTTCCGCCCTTGCCTAATTCACGAATTTAAATTCGTGAATTGCTCTAAAAATTTAAGGCAATTCACGAATTTTACAAACTCAATTCGTGAATCACTAAAAAAAATGTCCGAATTCACGAATTCACCCAAATTTGTGAATTCACTCAAAAAAAATACCTGAATTCACAAATTCAATTTCGTGAATTCGTGAATTTGTGAAAAAAAAACAAGCAATTCACGAAATTCATTAGTGACTATTTTTTATCTTTTTTTAAATCTAAGTGGCTATTTTTTTTTATCTTTTTTATCTATATGGCTATTATTTATCTTTACTATCCCAAAGCGGCTATTTTACTACTTTCCCCAATTTTTAATTAACACTTAGCAGAGTAGTAGTATCATTTAACATGAAACAATTTATTACTATTATTAGTAGTATCATTTAACAACAAATTGTATATAAATAATTACATGCTTATATCAATACTAACCATACATCATACAAAAATCAATAATCTAGATTTATTCATATTTCTCATTGCCAAAATTTATTTTTGTATAAATCCTCCTATGTATATATAAGAGAATCCACTTTGGGAGGGAGAGAGAGTTGGTGAAATTTCAACGGTATGTATCAATCGCATGCAAAATCTTTTGGTCATATGAATTTTTCTGTTTTCATATTTTAACGGTATTGTAATATTCATTTATTGTCACAATCACATCTTAATGAATTATAATCGTATGAATTATAAGACTATTTCAAATGCAGTCTGCTAGAGTTGTTACAACTTCAAATTTAATTTTATCTCACATACTTAAGTCAACCCACCACTTGTCAACCTTTTAATTTAGTCTGGTTGTTTCAATTTCTTTGCAATTTCTAATTGAAAATATAATAGTACTAACAAATACCTAAAAGAATCCACTATTGAAGGAAGAAACACACACACACACACGCAAAATATCATAAGCAATACTCATGCTATATTTCTTCTCTGCTTCCTCGAAATTATGGAGAAATAATGCAATATAATGACTGAACATATATTTGAGAAAGTCCGGTGTCCTTTCTTGGTGAAGTTTTCATTTCTAGGGCCCCTGTTATATTAATTTCCTGGAAATTTTTAGCACCAATTTTCACCTTTTAATATTCTTCTGAGAAAATCATTACTCTTTTCTATTTGTAGAAAAGATATCGAAAAACATTGTGTAGTGGGGGACACCAACTTTTTTATATTTTCTACTGGTAGATAATTTCTATATAATTTCCTAATAATTCCATGATACAATTCGGAGGGGATATTCTGAAATTTGCATCATCAGCAATATTAATTGTTTATGTCCGAAATTTCCCGTAATATTTCGCTTAATTCAAGGATTGATTATTTATTGGAATCGTTCATCTCTCACATCTTGATTATTGATTAATATAAATGGACTAAGGATTGTTAACTAGATCATATCACATCAGACCACGTTAATTAGACTTGTAAATGATGGTAAATATTTTAATTTATCGTACGGATGTAGATGTATGTTACGTACTACTTGGTGGAAGGTGGGAAAGGGTGTTTTTTTATTATTATTTATTTATTTATTTTAATGAGAAATGGGAGAAAATATTTACCATTTTCATATTAATTTGTATGATATATGAATAATTTTTTCGGCTCAAGATGGAGAATTTTTTTCGAACATCTCTTTCCATACTTTTTCCTTCTAATTCATAATAATATTTTCCTTTTATATTGGATAATATCATAATTTTACACCGGACATTTTATTAAAATTAACGAAATAGGAGATGATGAGTTGGTACGTACTAGAAAAAGTGTGCCCTCAAAACCTATGACGTTGTAGTTATAATTTTGATATTTTCAAATTTTCTTCTGTACGACCTTTAGATATATCACTACAAGAAAATTTGCTTAATAAGGCACTTAAAAGTGTCATGAAGAACATGTTATGGAGGCACTTTGAATATTAAGGCACTTCATAGAAGTGCCTCATTATGAAGTGTAACAATAGATCAAGTGCCACGAAAAAGGTTTTGCCATTACACATGTAAGTGTCTACACATATCATATATAAAGGCATTGTAAAGTGTCATGATATCACTAATTTTTATTAGTCTAAAAATAAAAAAAAATGCCCAGAAAATATTTAAAATATTTTACTGTTGCACTTTTTGTATGTAATTATCTGTTAATCATTACGTTTTTGACAATAAAATAAAATATAAAAGAGAATTTGAGCAATGGAGAAAAATAAATTCATTAAAAAAATACCATATTCAATGATATAAATTCGTACATCATGTCTTGGATCCCTTTGATTCAATTAAATACAAGAATAACAATTTAGATATCATAATCTGCTTTAGCTTCAATTCAATCCAGCAGATGCTTCGAAACCCAAACGACCGTAGAGTCATTACCACGCCAACTAGAACATTACCTGCACATGACAAAAATATGTCAAAAAAAAAAAAGTATTGTATATGTCAAATTGGCCAGGCTAAATATACACATACGATTTTAAGATAGTCAAAGAAGAGTAACCAATAATGTATCTAGTTATACTGTACTTTCATCTTTTCACTCACCAATTTGAAATCAAAATGTTATATTCTAAGTTTGGGTTTTTGCTGCAAACACCTTCTTTTAGCCACAACTTCTATGACCGTGAAACAAACTTTCAAGAATATTCTAGCCTTCAAATGCAATGAAAAGAAAATTAAAAATAGGAACACTCCAGTGTAACCATATTAAGCGAAAATTTATTATACTAATAGAAATTTTACAAATATTTAAAATATGCAATCATAAAATAGTTCATAATACTTGCCTTTTAGGTTATGCATTGGTTGATCAATGATATTTCAAGACCTGCAGCATAAAAGAAACCATATGTTAATATACTGTATTCTAGCTAGTTGCACTGAATCATGAAAATATGTTGACCTTGAAGTAGTTTTACATATAGCAAATGCTTGTTCCTCGTACAAATCTTCTTTTTGCCTTTCAATTATCAATTGGGTTCACTCGTACTACTTGAACCGGCATCGAATCTGAAAAAATAAAATGCACATGATACTTTAGGTAATAATAATCATTGATGGAAATAGACAATCAGGCAATTGATGTGCTTTTATTGATTTTTTATCACTTTCCCAACTAGAACTAAGAAGCTAACATGATCAGATCAACCAACCTAACTACACCTGAAATAAAAAAAAATATCCAAAGCACAGTTTGCAATGTCCAAGTAAAGTTTCAATGAGCCAATTCATCAAAATATGATTGAATTGAGGAAGTTAGATTCACAACTTATCATGTTAGAACTGAAAAGCCACTCCCTTTGGCTTAATATACTTTCATTGCCACCAGAACATAAGTCATGCATGTTTGCACTGCTCGGTAAAGCACCATGTTAAAAACATTTCTAAAATAACAATCAATAACAACATTTCTACTCCAAAATAAAACACATTATCAATGAACTGACGCGGGACTTTGGATAATGTGCACTGTCTAGTACCAAAGTTTCTCTTAACCAAACTCAGTGAAACAGAGCTATCAATTATGATAGCCCTTCGTAATATAATTCCACCACACAAATAAACCTTTCACTATATTCTATTACTCAAATTGGAGCACAACTCGTTTCAATCATTTAAATTATAAAACTATAAGCGTTATCTCTAACAAAGAGGTCATATTTATAGCAAACGAATTAAGCAACATACCTGTTTAAATTTGAAAAATCTTTCCATTGGAAACTTTACCAAAGATAAGAATAGGTAAATATTGTTGTCAGACTTTTTCAAATTCCTGTGAAACAATTTATTTTTTCATGTTTTGGCATTGCTGCAATCAGTATTCAACAAGTAAAATAACAAAGCATTTCATATAAAAATAAAAGTGACTGGTTCCATCCAGCTGACAAACATGGTTTTCATGCTTTATTTTAGGATAAAGTTGGTGAAATAAGTGTGAATTGAATGCTCGTTTGTACCTCTTTTGATGTGTTTACTCTATTTTTGTTGATCGATACTTCTTGGTTCATTTTGATTGTTTTTCAGGAAGAATGAGTTGAAATTGGACAAAGAAGAGCAAAAACCTGATTTGAATGATCCTGTATTAAGAGCTAAATTGGCTAAAGGCATGGGTCATAATTATTACGGAGAACCCGCATGGCCCAATGATCTTTTATATATTTTTCCAGTAGTAATTCTAGGTACTATTGCATGTAACGTAGGCTTAGCGGTTCTAGAACCATCAATGATTGGTGAACCGGCAGATCCGTTTGCAACCATAGATTCGCCCGAAAATCCTTAACAAAGACGTTCCTAAGACGTTCTATTTTTATATAGAAATAAATTCGTTCAAGAAGAACTCCAGAAGATGTTGATCGTAAATGAAAAGATTGGTTACGTAGAAAGACGAAAATAGATTCGTCCCATATCGGAGCTCGGGTTGAGACGAGTTGGGGACAACAAAGCTAGCTTGTAATCAACGGTTTTAGTCGTCCGGGAGGGGGCTAAAGCGAACAAGAGATCGTCCTAGATAGTCGTATTCAAACCATAGGTTGATTAAGTAGAGTGAGTTCCATTTGCAAACCCATTGAGTCTACCCTAGAATATCTTCCTATCCATTCTCTCCATTGTTTGCCCATTTATTTTGTTTTGTTTTATTTATTTGAAGTACTTTAGTTTTAGTTAATTCCTTGATAATTCGGAGTTTAAATAGATTAAAGCAACATAGTAGTGGTACTCATAGGTATTTCGAACTAGTCTCCGTGGATACGACCTTGCTCACCACTATCTACGATAGCCCCATACACTTGTGGGTGCTTAAATAGTTAGGCGATCACCAGCATAAAGCCAAAATTTTTCTTGTAATACTTATATGAAAACTATACAACATCAGGCGCGCAATTAAAAAAATTAAAAATAAAAAAGAACACAAACACTGGATCTAGAGTTCCATGGCCAAACTCAATACTACTCAAGTAATTTTGGAAAATAGACGAAATATTAATCGTAAATTGAAGAATATTAACCTTGTAATTAAATTGGGGAATCTAAGGCTTGAAGAATGAACTTTAGACCGCCGATCGACTAATTAAGATGTGTAGAAATCATTCCCTTACTTGTTCGCTAGTTGGGTTGGGCAAAATGAACCATTTATTGGTTCGCCGGGGAAGAGATCGAAGTGTATGGAATTTGAAATGAGGGAGGGTTAGTTGAGAGAATTAGTGGAGTGGTCGACTGCGTGCGGTTACTACTCTTCTTAGGTAATTAATTTTAATTTTTTTACTGGGAGGGAATATTGTAGTTTGGCGCTAAATTGTAATATCACGATTTATTTGGGTTATTAACATATTTCATTTTCTAATTGGAGGCGTAAAATTTATTTTCTTTTTAGTACTTTGGTGCTAAATTTCTTAATTGATGATCTTTTTCTACATATTATTTTTTATTTTAGTTTTATTTTTGAATTGTTGCCGTCAATAAATATCAATTCGTTTTTTTGTGTTATAATTTATTTGTTTAATAAACTAATAATATGTATTTGTCTAATTAAATTATAACTTCAAGATTAACTGACGGAATATGATTTAATAATATTTGCAATTGTATTGAAATATGTTCACGCCTTTTTTTCCTTTAATTATTTAATATCCATTCCTTTGGAAATAATAATTAAGGCGTGTTGATAAATGTCACAAAATGTAAAGTATCATGGCATTTATGACAAAATGTCATATAAGAATGCCCACAAAATGTAATGATAGGTCACTGTATCGGTTGGGTACTTATAGTGACATTTTCTTAGAAGTGTCCCAATATAAATGTAGTTATAGGCTATATTTCTAGTAGTGTATCTTAATTGTAATCAATACAAATTGGTTATATATAAATATTACAACTGTGGACATACTTAATTTACTTGCTGTTGATGTAGCAACGTCACGTCGATAATTTTTTTTTATTTAGAGTTTAGTTTTTTTCAATACTTAGATTTAGTTTTATATAGGGTTTATTTTTAGAGGGTATATATTTATGATAACTTTCTTTAAATGTATCTCTATGCTCACGGTAGGCAGTTGATCATTCTTATATATATAAATGTATATAAATGTGTGTGTGTGTGATTTTTAATCTCTCATATTATGTATATATATAGTTCTTCTCCGCAAAACAAGATTAACACAGCCTAAAGTGATGATCATATAACTTTTATTAATTAACTTAATTGTGTTTCATTTATAAAAAAAACTTGATTGTGTTTGGATAATAAGTTGATAAGAGAAAGGCATATATTTGAAGGCAAGCTTTTAAATCAATCACAGTCGCTCAAAATTTTAATTTAAGGTACCATCAAATAATGTCAACTATCATGCATAATTGCATATAATAACGTTATGCAAATTATGAATTTAAAATCACACTACTACAAAAAAGTTGATAGACAACGGTTTTAAACCGTTGTTGTAGCCATATTTTAACCGTTGTTGTACGTGTTGTTGTTGTAAGGTAAGCGCTCATAGACAACGGTTTTTAAATTGTTGTTGTAGATACTTGCAACAACTGTTTTTAAACCGTTGTTGTAGGTGTTCAATATACGTTGTTGTTTATTTCAATAATTCAACCTATTTTAATATAAAATAACAATTTATAAATTAAAAAATATTGACAATCAGATTAAATAAAAATAAATTATTATAAATATAAATTTCAAATTACAAGGTACTAGTTACAATAATTCACTACAAAATGTCTAAGTTCTCCATAAAACAAAATTAAAGCCAATTCAAAGAAGAAATAAAATCTAAGGACTTAAAATTTAGAATTCAAACTAGAAAGAAGCAAGACTAAGCTAAGCTAAGCTAAGGAAGAAGGACGTTCAACCTCGACTCTCTTCTCTTAGTTTCTTGGGGATTAACTCCAAATCTTCGAGATCGGCCGACCTTCACACAAAATCAATAAAATCAAGAAATGAGAAATATGTATTATAAAAATAGAAAACCTCATACTCACATGTGTAAATATGTTACTAAATTCTTAGGAAAATCAAAATTCACTTCCAATATTGCATATCAATCAGCATAGAACCTTAGATCCAACTTTCAAGAACAAGGCAATTAGTCAATTGATTAACTCCATCACAAACTCCAAAAACAACGAAGAATCCAAATTATCAAAGCCAATGGAGAAGTTAAAGAGATGACAAAATATGATTATAACAGAATGGAGATTAACACAACAAACGAAGAAAGAAAACAATGAAAAGAGAACTTGAAATCAAGAGGGATGTGGCAGCTTATACTTAAATTATCAAGACAATCACATACCAGCTATTACACATGTGCAATAAATTATTATATTTGGTGCATTGACAAAACTTAAGGCAAAACTTACTAATTCCCAGTTGAGTCCATATCTGGAAGCAGCCATATTGCTTTCTTCATAAACTTACAAACATATTTAAATGACCAAGGATGATGAACTGGTAAGATATGATCCCTACCCCCAGACCGGTTCCAATCCGGTTGGTTTGTAACCCACTTTCAGGCTTTCTACATTTCCAACACTGAAGATATTACAAATTATACAAGTGATGCAAGCTTGTGAGTCTCAAAGGGGAATTTTAGAAAGACAGTATGTACAATAGGAACACTGAAGATAAAAATTTCGATTTCAGAATATTGGCTTGCTGTCCAAATCCAATATTTCAATCAAAACAAATTCCATGGTTAGATTTCAGATGAATAACATCATACTGCAATATAATTAAGTAAGTACTCTTCGACTTTGTCGTAGAAAGCCATCACACCAGTTTTTACATTAAGCTTAAGAATTGTTAAACCTTCATCAGTTTTTCAAAATTAAGCAAAAATATATAAAGTGCTTTTCCCAAAATCAGAGTTATAAAAATTGTCCAACTCCATTTCATGATAAATATTGACACATGTATGCAGTAGTAGCTGATAAACAATGCTGCAACCTATGAAGCACGGGAACAAAAACGAAATACGGGGACGAGACGATACGGGGACGGGAATACGCTAATTATCCAAAAATGAAAAATACGATACGTCAAAAATACGTTTTGTATTTTTTATTTAATATATATTTATACATATTAAATATTCATAATTTATAAATAAATAAAAAAAGCAAATTCTATGTAATTTATAATAAACTTAAGCAAATAGGAAATATATTAAGGAATCCAATTAATAGACCTAGCCGCCCACCCATTACCCATATAGTATTAAGAAATTCAATTAATTACAATCCAATATAGTAATGTGTGCCACATGACCCACATACAGTATACAGAGTAATAATAAAAAAGAGAGTGGGGCGGTGAATAAGAAGCAGCGAGAACCAAGCGTTGGCAACAATGAACCCAGACGACGGCAATGGCAGCTGCAAACCCAGGCGACGGCGACAGCGACGGCAGCTGCAAACCCAGGCGACGGCGACGGCAGCTGCAAACCCGGGTGACGGCGACGGCGATGGCGGCGAACCCTAGTAGCAGCGGCGAGTTTCGCGATTTGAGGGTTCTTGTTTGGTATGAAACGTATTTTTTTTCTATGTCAACGTATTTATTTCTGGGTCAAGCGTATTTTAAAAATAAAATAAAATAAAAAAAAACGTTTATTAAAAAAACGTCCCCGGGGACGTATTCCAGGCGTATTCCGGCGTCCCCGTCCCCGGAACGTCCCCGGAACGGAAACGGTGACCTTTCCGGCGTCCCCGTGCTTCAGAGGCTGCAACCATCTTTAAGCAATCATTAAATATAAAAAGCAGAGAAATAGACTAACGCACTCACACCCTATACAGTGCCGCCTTGCATTACTGTTTCTCCAACAAGAAAAAACTGATTGTAGTGAAGAATGGAATGTAGAACAAGTCAGCCCCTTCATGCTTGTAAACTCTCACCACATTCTACAATAACCTCTTTAATTCATGTGCTACCAAATCCACCCATAACCAATACTCAATCAAATGCTACATCCAATAAATAACATCATAGTAAATAGATATTAGAGATAAACTAAACATAATAAACACTATCATTGAGTAAAGTTCAGGGAATCAAGTCGTGTAATAGGCGCGTAAAACAAACTCTCGCCTCCGTAGAGTCGTTTCTCCTCTTTCTCTGAAATCAAATCGTCTAATCGCCTCCAACGTCATCGTCGGCGCTCATGATGGAGATTTGGATTTTTTGATTGATAAGAAACATAAGAAACTTCTTAAGTGAGGAAACAGATGAATAATTAACGTTAGGGTTCGGAGCTGTGGGGAAAGTGGTTTTTTGGAGAGTGGGAAAGAGGAAGAAGAAGATGAGGTGAAGACTGGAGGGGCAGCCGCTGGAATGAAGAGCCATGAGAGAAGGCAGAGTGCCAATTGAGAGCCTGAGCGTAACAATCGACGCAACTTTTGTGAAAATTTAGGGGGAAAAATAGATTAAATCAACGTGAAATCTGAACCTAATTTTCTATCCTCGGGCAATCTGAACCTAGGGCACCAAAATCGATAGGAGTTAATATCTGAGTTTCTTCATCAATCGCCATGGAAGAAGTTCAAAATGAAAAGGAAAATTAATATTATTGCACCCAAGAAGGGGAATTAAATTGATTACCAACCTGTTGCTGCTACAGTACTGGTAAAGTTTGCCTTGGCATGAATAGATTATGGGGGAGATGGCGACTGCTCGGTGGCGCCGAGATGGTGGTGATGGGTGCTGCAGGTGTCGACGGAGAAGAGTAATTTAGGATTCTAATTTAGGGCAATGAAAAAAAATAATTTCGGTGAAGAGTATTTCGGTGGAGAAGCCCGATAGTCAAATTATGAAATTTTGCCAGAAACAACAACACACAAATAACAACGGTATATAAAAACCGTTGTCTATGAGCGCATGTTTTCATTCATAGACAACGGTTGTAGATACAACAACGGTTTTTAGGGATTTAACAACATATTTTTGAAAAACCGTTGTCTATTGTGTGTAGTCTATGAACTTTTTTGTAGTAGTGTCAATTTAATTTCCTAACAAAATCAGTTATGTTCATGCTGGTATTTGTTGAATTTCACTTTATTCCTGGTCCATATATAAACCCAAATTAGGTGTCACACTGCAACGTGACCACACATACACATTCCTATATAAATAATTTTGGTATAAAATTTATGAGGACAACAAACAAGTGTGCTTCACAGAATTTCCAGTCAAAAGAAAAATGAATACTTTTTCAGCCCTACTTCATCAAAATTGGAATTTAAAACATATAATGCAGTTTGAAGAAAATTTTCATCAAGAAGTCTACTCTGAAAAAAGATTGAATTGCCAGGAAAAAACGAAAAGGAAATATCATAATCTTTATGTCCTTTATTTTTTTTATTGGTTAATATGAATAACATTAAAAAAAATGAATTTATGTGTGGTGGGTCAGTCGCTATAACAATAATACTGATTAATTTTAAAAATATCTTGTGTGAACGAGTAGAATGTGCAACAAAAGAAAAAAAAAAAAGGTTGTTAGAAATAAAGGAATCTATGTTTGTCTCTTTCACTTGGTTTCATAATTATATGTATATATTTTTTGCAATCACATGTATGTATATATGTATGCGTTAATTAATTTTACAACGCAACTTATAGTATGTTAAAAGAATTACTTTATTTGCAATTATGAAAGAAATTCCAGAACTAGATCGAGTATTCTTTTTTATGAACAGAGCATGAACATGTGAGTTGTGAATCATTCAAACAAAAGATATTTGAAATAATTATAAAAAGCATATGCATCATTAATGCAAAGTTAAAGTGTATATATATGAACCCATTGAATTAAAAGTGTAACAATTTTTATGTGTTTGTGTGTAGCACACTTCGTATAATTATGCATAGGATAATTACACGATTCATGGATAAGAAATATGAGTGTAGAATGATAGTAATTAATTATCCACTTAATTAATTAAATGACTTATTATTGCCTTTTTGTACTGTCTTGATCTGATAAAACATATATGAATTATACATTCATAGAAATGTGATGCGGTTTCTTATTTCATATTTGTTTTGTTTAGATAAATTAATATATTTTTCAATTATTTTAATTATTATATTTTAGTTCAATGTTATAATTATTTTCTAGGTTTTGCTAATTAATCCAATTATGGTTATAATTATTCTTTAGCATTTAATTTCAATTTTATTAGTTTAAATAGGTTTGATAGATCCAAAACTTGGGTATGTGTATTTAAAAATTTCAATTTATAGTTATAAATGTTTACAACGATTTATTATAGTATAACGATTTTTATTTTTATAAAAATTATTATAAAATTAATAAAAAATTAATGTTTGAGATATGAATTGGGACAGAAGATCCATCCGAACGAAACTCTCGACTGTATTGGAGAGCCAACTATGAACTACCCTGAAATATTAAAAGTAAGAGAATTAGAGAAATTTAATTCTTGTGCTCCTATTTTATTTTTTTATTTTTTAATTTCTTAATTTAGGCCTTGTTTAGCAAAAATATTCGCAGATTAATAAGTCTTGTTAAAAAAAAGGGTGCTATCAGCCTATCACATACAATATTTAATTAGTATGGAAACTTCACAAAACAAGAACGTGTCAAATTGTGTCATGTTTGGTTCGAAAATCATATCTCTACGTTTAAAATGGCGTAGGGTAATTAATAGGAAATCCTCATTTTGCAGTACATATATATAAATGGAAAATTTGGTGAAGACATAATTTTGCAAATTCCAACAAGAAGTGCTAAATAAGATACGCTTATTATAGATAGTGTATAATAATATACAGATTGTGATATATTTTTTTTTTGTTCTACGTACCTTTCTCTTAGGTTGGCGTTGGGAAGTGAGAATATAACATGTAAATGCATTTATTGTTTCTTTCATCCCATCTTATTAGGCACATAACTTATGTCGGACTCCATAAGTGAACAGACATTAAAAAAATGTATTAAATGTACTATATATATTACACTTAGATATTTTGATTTTATCACCATTTTAAATAATTTTCAAGAAAAAAGGAATTCTTATTTATCGTTTATGATGATAAATAATTAAATATTAAATGATACACATTTATTAAATTACTAAACTATTTATAGAAATTGAAACATGTATTGTATTTTTAGTATATACATTAAAATTTGTACGAAATAAACACTATTAAAATACTACCTCCATCCCTTCATATTAGTCCATATTTGTTTCAAATATTTCGGCACGCTTTTCCACCGAAATTTAGGACGAGTTTTAAAATATAATTTTGAAGTATTTTTACTTTTACGAGATAATATGAGTGTGGTTGTATCCCATAAAAGAAAAAATACTTCAAAATTATATTTTAAAACTCATCCTAAATTTCGGTGGAAACGCGTGCCGAAAGGTTTGAAACAAATGCAGACCAATATGATAGGATGGGAGTAGTGGTTTATGATAAAATTAGAAAGATAAATTAGTGCTTCGCTCAGGAGTATTTTTGTCAAGATTGAAGTATGAGAGAGAACTCATGGATAAAGTAGAGTAATCTTTGATAGATCACAATGGTATTGTAATATAAGATAATTTTGAGGCTTATTATTTTGAGCAGTGGGTTATGAACTTTCCATTTTTGGAATTAAACTAAATTTGTGGAAAGGCAAAATAAGGTAATTAAGATTAAATTTTTAGGATGAAGGGAGTAATAGATAAGCAAATTGTATACCCATGAATACATTAATATACGGGTGAGGTGGAAAAGATTCGTATGCAAATAAATCATGGTATGAGAAAATGAAAATAATGCTTAAAATTAAGTATACAAAGTCATGCTTAAATATGCATATAATTATGCTTATTATGTAGTGATTTTTAATGTGCAAATTGATGATTAAATATAATCATATTTATTGTACCTTGTAACTATAATTAAATTAACGACAGCTATAGATCTAACTTAGATTGATGATCCAGATTTATTTTTATTTCTCACGTAAAAATATCTTTACATATGAACCAAACTCTGGTTGAAAATATATATATACAAAAGGAAAAATTTTATGTGAACCCATCCCTACATATACACATTTTGGTATGCCATATCCAATAAAATAAAATAAAATAAAATAAAATGCATTTACCTAACGCCCGAGTGTTCTTATGAACATGCTGCGGCAATTTCAATGAAATTTAATATCTAATCTCAATTTTGATCTTGGAATTTCATGCGTAATGAACGTGACAACGACATATCTTGAAAAAAAAAAAAGAAAAGAAAAAAAAAACAGATAATATTAAGGCTAAATATGTCTTTTGCATCTTGACTAGTTTGAAGTCAAAAGGCGAGTCCTTGCATTTATGCAATTCGCATAAGTAAATCATCAAAATAATTGCATTAGGTTAACCACGACTTTTAATTTGTTGAGTTTTTTTAAGCCATATCTATACTACTTATGATGTTAATCGACACTAAAGTAAAAAGATTGGCTGCTTCAAACTGAAAAAGCATCACAGAATACAATATTTCCACTAGCCAACTCAATTATCACTCACTTTCATACGTAAATTGTTTTGTTTTATTTATTTATTTTTCTTATTGTGGGCACCAATACAAGGTACGTAGTAGTTTTTTTTTTTCATTGATCGAGTACTTATATTTCATTAATTAATTATTTCATACGTTAATTGTTTTGTTTTATTTATTTATTTTTCTTATTGTGGGCACCAATACAAGCTACGGAGTAGTTTTTTTCATTGATCGAGTACTAATATATTTCATTAATTAATTATGTCATACGCGTTCGAATATTCAATTTAAATTTATAACAAAATAGAATCACGTTGTTAGATCCACATGAAGCTTATCAAAAGATGCCTTTGTTCTTAATAATTTGTCCAAAAATCTAAGACTAAATTAAGCCTATCGGTTTCACCGTTAATTAAGTCCGGACCAAAATTTTGTGGGGAGAGAGGGATCCTCTGTCTCAAATTTGGTATCCCAAAATTTAATCTCAATTAGTTTTATATTGTTCTTTTTTATAAAAATAGAAAATATTATAATACTCTCTATGTCCCATCTAATTAGTCCATATTCATTATTTTATTTATACCTCACATATAAATATAAATGTAAACTAATTAGATGGGACGGAGGGAGTATAATAAATCATAAGATATTTATAAATTAAAATTAAAATTTTTGAAAATTATATATCCTAGTTTTGAATTTAAATAAAATTATTATAAAATAAATTTATTAAAAAAATACATAAAACTAATAGATATTACAATTTGGGACATGGTTGAGCCACCGAATATGGAACAAGGAATCTCAAGTGGAGAGAGAAAGAGAGAGAGAGAGTAACATGTTGGCTTAGAAGAGGTGATATGGAGTGGAGAGGTCAAGCAGCCCATCACAGTGTGAATGCCCATATAATATTTGCAACTAATTCAAGTCAAAAGTCATGCTTCATCTAAATCTAATTTAATTTATTTATTATTTTATTTTTTTAGGGAACTCTACAACTTAAATCTTGTTAGTGTGGGAGTGTGTAAGAATCATAGCAACTTCCCTAAATATATTATTTTAATAATATCCCTTGGCTTCTCTATATATATCTGTGTGTGCGCGCACTTCTCATTCTACACTTGCATCTACAATCCAAAAAAAATTCCTCAAACAAAAAATCTTCTCTCAATTAAGTTTCTTAAGTTTCTTTTCTTAAAAAGAGAAAGTAAGTAATAATGGATAAATTACCAAAATGTGGAGCAAATTACGTGCCTCTTTCTCCCCTCACCTTCTTGAAGAGGGCTGCCGGAGTTTACTCCGACCGCCTCTCTATAATTCACCGGAGCGTGCGTTTCACGTGGAGCCAGACTTACGAGAGGTGCTGCCGCCTCGCCTCCGCCCTCAACTCCCTCAATATTGCCAAAAACGACGTCGTAAGTCTTTTTCTCCTTTACTATTGGAAATTCATGATTCGTCGCCGTTTCGACTTCTTTGCTTCACGTTTACTTCGTGTAGCTGATTTTTTTTTTGTAACGTGGGGTGCAGGTGTCGGTGCTGGCGCCAAATATTCCGGCGTTGTACGAGATGCACTTCGCCGTTCCGATGGCCGGCGCCGTCCTCAACGCCATCAACACCAGATTGGATGCCAAAACCATCGCTGCCATCCTCAAGCATTCCGAGGCCAAGATCTTCTTCATCGACTATGAGTTCGTGCAGGTGGCACGTGACGCCATGAGGCTTCTCATGGCGGAGAAGGGGGAGGCGATGCCGCTGGTGGTGGTGATCGACGACATCGACACCCCCACCGGCGTCCGCCTCGGCGCGCTCGAGTACGAGGAGCTCGTGTCCGTGGGGAACCCGAGGTTCGCGGCGGCGGAGATCGCCGACGAGCAGGACCCCATCGCGCTGAACTACACCTCCGGCACGACTTCGGAGCCGAAGGGGGTGGTGTACAGCCACCGTGGGGCCTACCTGAGCACCCTGAGCTTGATCCTCGGGTGGGGGATGAAGACGGAGCCGGTCTACATGTGGTCCCTCCCGATGTTCCACTGCAACGGCTGGACCTTCACCTGGGGCGTGGCGGCGCGCGGCGGCACCAACGTCTGCATCCGCACCACCGCCGCCGCGGAGATGTACGAGAGCATCGCCGCCCACGGAGTCACCCACATGTGCTGCGCCCCCATCGTCTTCAACATCCTCCTCGACGCCAAGCCGCACGAACGTCGCCCCATCACCACCCCCGTCGAGATCCTCACCGGCGGCGCTCCGCCGCCGGCCGCTCTGTTAGAGAGGATCGAGAGCCTTGGCTTCCACGTGGTCCACGCCTACGGCCTGACTGAGGCGACGGGGCCGGCGCTGGTATGCGAGTGGCAGCAGAAGTGGGACAGACTCTCCGGCGAGGAAAAGGCGGCGCTGAAAGCGCGGCAGGGGATCAGCATTCTGACGCTCGCCGACGTCGACGTGAAGAACCCGGAGACGATGGAGAGCGTTCCCCGCGACGGCGAGACGATGGGGGAGATCGTCCTCCGGGGAAGCAGCATCATGAAAGGGTACCTCAAGGACCAGAAGGCGACGGCGGAGGCCTTCCGCCACGGCTGGTTCTTCACCGGCGACGTCGGCGTCGTCCACCCCGACGGATACCTCGAGATCAAGGACAGGTCCAAGGACGTGATCATCTCCGGCGGGGAGAACATCAGCAGCGTGGAGGTGGAGTCTGCGCTGTACAAGCACCGCGACGTGGTGGAGGCGGCGGTGGTTGCGATGCCGCACCCCAAGTGGGGGGAGAGCCCCTGCGCCTTCGTGACTCTGAGGAGCTCCTCCTCCACCGCCGCCGCCGTGAATGAGGCAGAGATCATCCAGCACTGCCGGAAGAACCTGCCGCACTTCATGGTGCCGAAGAAAGTGCAGTTCACGAACGGACTGCCGAAGACGGCGACGGGGAAGATCCAGAAGTTCCAGCTGAGGGCGGTGGCGAAGACGCTGGTGGCTCCGCCGGAGAATACAGAGGCGAAGAGGCGGCCGAGTAAAAGGGAAATGCCGCGGCGGAATCATCACCAGGATCAGGAGCAAGTTATGGCCTTGTCTCGTCTCTGATCAAATTAAAACATTAAATAATTAATTAAGCCAAGAAAAATCACACCCTTTTTCTGGCTAGTCTAATTAGTGAGTAATATTTTTTGTGAAATTATTAAAAAACAAGATGAAGTATTGTGAAGATCATATATTAGAGAAGCAGTATATAGCTTTTGTGTAATAAAAATATTCGGATTGCAATTTAGTAGTGTACATGTTTATGCTATCTCTTACACAATAGATACATACTCATAATTAAACTTCACTTTACTCACCAAACAAAAGAAGTGACCGTACGTGATGAGTGAGGACAAGAATGGGATAATATCATCTATGGACTAATATACGTGACAAAATCTAATAGTCATATTCATAATATATAAAAGCAATGTAGTTGTGCGTGGTCGTGTAATTTGCGACTAAAAGTGCAGATCACGACTATCTTGATCATGTAACGTGATCGTCGTGGTCCTGCAATTTATGTATAAAGTGCAAATCACATAATCAATTAGTCCGCGTGGTAGTGTAATATATGTTCTGTGTGGTCGTGTAAATGTTCATATGTTAATTCATAGACAACAAAGACAAATAGATTAAACAGATATACATATAATGTACATTCATCAAATCATAAATATAAGTATGTACATTATTACGTCCCCAAAGACTTTGATCTCATAATGATTTTATGCAAAAACTTTAAAAACTTATAAAATTGACCCGAACTTTGATCATATAGTGACTTTATGGCTCTACCAATGAAATCCGATGACTAAAATTTAACATTGACCTTCAAAATTCGCTTGATATCCAAGTGAAAAAATATAAATATAAAAATAATTTTTCTTTCTTTCATCATCTATTATACAAAATAATTATTATAGGTAAAAGTTTGAGATACATATAAAAGTATTATCATATATTTTTTTTTAATCCTAAATAGAAAGGGAAGCTTATAATTAGGAGTCATTTGTCAACTGGACAAAAATGTTAGTCCACTTGTCTCCGAACACCAAATCTAAACTGCAGCGTATATATATGGTTTGGTTTATAGTAGAGAGTTTTAAAAGGTGCCTTATGTCCACACATAAAAGGCTACAACGTCTACAATCGTCATATGCAAGAATCCAAACGTGAGATTCGTATATTAATATTAAAAAATTTAGTTTCAATTTCAATGTATTTTGATTTACTTTAAGTTTCCAATTATTAGCTATAGGATTCGTAAATTCAATTAGAATTTATAATTATTTTTAACATTTAGTTATAGCCTTTTAGGATAAATATAAAACTAGAGCATATATGTATATAATTTTTGATAATAAATATTAATAATTCATTATATTATATTATACGAGTGATATTTTTATAAATAGTGAAATCAATAGTAGAACACGACATAGAGAGGTTCTCATCCGCTTGGGAAACTTTCTAAATGCAGAATTAAATATTTTGAAACTAATTAGTTTGCTAGAAATGTTAGAGTTGCCGGTATAGTAGACATTATATAGTAGAGTTTAATTTTTATTTTTATTTTAAAGGTTAAGTTTGTAGTCTATATATTTAATGTAGATTTCTCAATATGTAGCATTGTCAGTGTTTTGGAAATTCCTCACTATCTGTATGGGCGGTATCTAGCCAACCCGATTAATGATGAATCCGCCTAAAAGCTAGGCGACACTTCACTGACCCGATTTAGGCTTAATTAATAGTGTCTAAGCGTGAACTAATCTGCATCTAGACTAATTAGGAGGGCTGAGAACATTCTAGGCAGGCTCTGAGCAGGCAGACTGAATGGATTTCTGGATAAATATAATCATATTGCATATTTACATATATACCAACAATGTTTGTCAAAAAGGTTTAGTTTTTTTAAGGTATATTTATATGTATATCCACAGTACATGGTTGACATTTGAGCGTTTTTCATAATATATTATACATTTTGAATATTTTTTTGTATAAAATATATATATTTTTTATAAAATCTAACTTAGGTTTTATTTCACAAAAGTACAATTAATAATTAATTTTGTTTGTGACCATGTATCCAAAAAATTTATTGTCACAATAAATTATATTTTACACAAATTATCAATAAAAAAATAAAATTGAAATAAATAAATAACATATGGATATAACAAAATAAAGAAATCCATAGAATAATTTAATGCAAAATAGGTATATTAGCAAATAATGAAATAATATATATAATTTAAAATATATTTACTACCAAATCCATTGATCAATTCACAATTCTTTGGAATAAATCGCGTTTATAAATCCATTGGACAATTCATGTATACTTTTGGAGGGAAAATGACATTCTTATTATTTTTGCCAACAATTCTACTTTTATATATTGTATAGATGTATTTCTCTCTCCATGGCACATCATTATCTTATTTTAATTCTTTTTGTGTATTTTCTCGCTAAGTAGTGGCTGACACTTAATGTATAGTTACATTATTATTTTCGTTTTTTTTCTCTCACACATCAATTCTTTGATACTCTCTGTATATTTAGTTACATTTAATTAGTGTTTATAGTAATTTTATTATTTAATAATTGAAGTTTAGTATCACCAATAAAGGTTAAATAATTATCAATTAGGGTTTATTATTTTCTAACTAGGGTTTAATATTTTTCAATTAGAGTTTATTATTTTTCAACTAGTGTTTAATATTCCCCAATTAGGGTATATTATTTTTCAGTTAGGGTTTAATATATTTTAATTAAATATTAGTTATCATAAATTAAATTTAATTCCTTTTAACAATAAAATTAATAAAAAATAAATAAAATGAAAAGCATGCGTGGTGGTGGGTATGTGAAAATCCAATGTTAGATAGAGAAAGTAAAGAGTAAAAGAAAATATATAATATAAATGATGTTAATTTGTCAAAAATAGAATGAAAAAAGCGGTAATATTGATTAAATGGCTTGGTCGCTTAAAAGGTGCTCACCAAGAGTAGCCCAACAGATCATAAATGTATAAAATAAGCAAACGGTGATATGTACCCACAAATTGTGGTCACGGGAGTTAGTAGCATATCATTCCTCTATATATATAATAATAATAAAAAAAGTGCAGTAGTACTATTAATTAATGTTAATCTCCTGCAGTTCTTCAACACCAAAGTAGTGGTCCATGTCAGTATTATTACATTATTATTATTTATTCGTTGTTTTTTTTTGGAGGACAATATAGTTCTTCTTGGCCTCAATTTTCTACGTATAAAAGAATACCTTTGCAATGTATAGGTAATAGTTTATGTATTAAAAATTTATTAAATGAATAACCCAAACCCTTATTAATTGGATTCAGTTTTTGACATTTGTTGGCCACATTATTGTAAATTAATGATATTGGAATAATATGTCTCCCCTTGAATATAAAGTATTGACTTTATCCCTATTAATTTTTTGCAACAAAAATCGTTTCTGACTAGGCAATCAAATTTCTTTTCTATATCACTTTCAAGTTTCAACTTCAAAATAAAATTTTGCAAAAAGGAAAGGATAAAGACTCATTTTTGAATTTAATAATTCATATTCTCAATCCATATAGTGATGTTTTGGAAATAGTTTATATATATATATATATATATATATATATATATATATATATATATATATATATATATATATATATGGAGTGGATCAAATAGAAACCATCCCTTAGGTAGTAACTAGGATCCATTTTCCACCATTGATCAAATATATATAGAGGATCCAGATTTAATCTAAATTTTTATGATTTATATTTGACATTAATTACACTAATAACCGCATAATCAATTTTGGGGCAAATTGGTAAAATGCAAACAAATTCTCTTCACATCTCGGCAACCTCCACTTAAATTGAGGACAATAGGTGTCTTATTTAAGTAATGTCAATTAATCGCTTAATATATTTATAATTTGTTTTAATTGCTAAATTTATTGCTTATAATCTTAATTAAAATTTATTTGATTCTGCTTATCTTATTTACGTAAAGTATTTCATTATATTTATTGCTTATGTCAATGAATGTTTTATTGGCTTAAAATTATTGCTTATTATCACAAGTTCAAGTGCTTATTAATTATTTCAATTTCAAATTCTTATTTTTCAAGTGTTCATTATCTCAATTTCAAGTTCTTATATTAAAGTGCTTATTATCTCAAGTTCAAGTGCTTATTATCTCAATTTCAAGTTCGTATTTTTCAAGTGCTTATTATCTCAATTTCAAGTGCTTACATTATAAAGTGATTATTATCTCAATTTTAAGTGCTTATTATCTCAAGTTCAAGTGTTTATTTTATCAAGTGCTTATTAGCTCAATTTCAAGTTCTTATTTTCCAAGTGCTTATTATTTCAATTTGAAGTGCTTATTATCTCAAGTTCGGCTTATTTTTCAATTGCTTATTATCTCAAGTTCAAGTGTTTATTTTTATAAAATTGCTTATTTACACTAAGAAAATATTTATTTTTGTATATATATTTTACATTTTTAATTGCTTATTCATTCCTATCAAATTGCTTAATTATACTAAGCAAGTGCTTATTTTGTATATATATTTATTTTTCAATTACTTATTTACACTTTTTAAATTGTTTATTTACACTTATTGAATTGCTTATCGAGAATTCTATGTTGTTTATACATGGTCTATATATGCTTAATTACTATGCTCGAATTGCTTATTTACACTTATCTAAGTGCTTATTTTGTGAATGTATTTCACCCGATGTATTTGCATATTTACATTAAAGTATGCTTCTTGTATATATATTTCAAAATTTAAATTGCTTATTTATTCTTATCATATTGCGTATTTATACTAAGAAAATATTTATTTTATATATATATTACATTTTGAAATCCTTATTTATTCCTATCAAATTGTTTAATTACACTAAGTAAAAGCTTATTTTGTATATAATTTTACTTTGAATTGCTTATTTACACTTTTGAATTGCTCATTTACACTTATTAAATTGCTTATTGAGAATTCTATGTTGTTTACGTATTTGAGATGAAAATTTAAAGATTTAAATTGGATTATGTTTATGTTTTTTATTGTTTGTTATTCTAACTTATGTTTAGAATGTGTTTATATATAAAGATAAGCACGGTGGTAATATTAGGATTGAGGAGAGAGAAAAATATTAAAGGCAATGTTTAATAAAATTCCTTGATTTATGCATAAGTGGTTACGTTTATAATAAAAAAATTACTTAATTAACCTTTTGATTTAAAAAAGAAAAAGAAATTAAAGGGAATTATTAACCGTAGATCTAAAACAATGGACAACTAGGATTGGATCCTAGTTACTACTTAAGGATTAAGATCCTATTTGATCCTCAACCTATATAGGGAATTGTTATGCTGGGCTCCTATACGTGAGCGATTCTTGGGCGATGGTGCCACGGAATCAAATTATCTTTCTTTTCATTTATCCTTTTCGCATCATTCCTCTCTCTCTTTCTTTTTATTTTTCTTTTTATTTTATTACCTTTTCTTTTTCTTTCCCCTCTAATATATGTCTGCAACAATTTATTATGTGTGATTATCGTCTGAAACTCAAGTTAAACACTTTAATATTGATTATGATTTCAGAAAAAAAAACCCATTTTCTGCATTAATTTATTATGAAAAATTTATTTAATTTCTAAAAAATAAACTCTAATTGTTGAATAATAAACCCTAATTGGGAAATTATAAACCCTAACAGGGAAATCATAAACCCTATAAAAAAACTTTAATAAATTTAACCAAATATTGTAAAAGAATATATGAAACTTTGAAAAAAGATTATATGGCAGACATATATTAGAGGGGAAATAAAAATAAAAGGTAATAAAAGAAAAAGAAAAAAGAAAGAGAGAAAGAGGAATGATGCGAAAATGATAAATGAAAGGAAAGATAGTTTGATTACGTGGCACTGTCGCCCAAGAATCGCTCACGTATAGGAGCTCAGCATAACAATTCTATATATATATATATATATAAAAGTATATCTGGAAATATCCGACGTCTTTGTGCTGAACAATAAATATATTAATATAGCACATTGCAAGAACATTAGAGGTAAATTAAAAGTATAGTACAAGGAAAACAAACCAATGCTAATAAACGAATGAACAGGAAAACCTATGGTAAACGACTGATGTTAATATTCGGTTCAGTTGGTAAATTGTTTTTCTTTTATCAATAAAAGATGTTTGAATCATCTCGATTGTGTGTACGTGTGTGTAATGTTGTACTAAAAAAAATAGTTCGTACTCAATTCACCAATCTCAGTTCAAAATATAGAAATAAAATAAGAAGAAAAAAGATGTGGGGATTGATAGTTGTATTGGTGAATTTACTCATCGATTTTTTTATATTAATAAATGTCGTTAATAGATAAAACTATATAAATTTCTTGTATCGATTCATTGAGATATAATTCACCAATATTAAAATGTCCCTATATAATTATAATCCACTATTATTCTTGATGGGATATGACAATAATTGAATAAATCACATCCCATGCTCGAGGAAATAATTGATACTTGAAAATGCGGGAAGAAATACTATTGTTAAAGTGTGGACCACTTGAGAGGAAGGAGAGAGGGAGAGAGAAATAGGGGTTTATAATCAGCATTCCATTTTGTTGCAATGCTATTGAATTGAAATATAGCTCTTATTAAATCAACCACACAATATTTCCCATAAAAATAATTTGGGTCCACCCCTTTATTTCTTCTGCCAACAAATTTAACCTAACAAATGTATCATATATTTACTCTTCACGACATTATTATTCACTACCACTTATTTTTCAGGTTTTTCTTGATAATGCCTTTGAAAGTTAAATTATATTTACGGGACAGAGAGATAATATCTGTATATAATAAGTACGGAGTATAATATAAAATGCTTGAATTAGTCAACAAATTAGGGGGTTGACATTCGCTGTAATTGTAAGTAGTGTTCTAAAAGACGGCTAAGTTGGCCGCTCAGATGGTGCCAAGCCGTCCCAATTTTGGACAAGTCCGGTTCTAGGCAACTACGAATTAATCAGCGCCTAGGCAATTCAAACAGTCTTAAGTGGGTCTAAGTAGGCTAGCCAAGACTGAGCGGGCTAGAAGATGATTATATATATATATTTAAAAAGTCATGTATATTATATTTTAACTTATGGATAATATTTTTGATGTCTATGCAGAAGACTACTAAAAGTTTGTGGAATTTAAACTACTAGCATATTATATGTTTTTAACATTTTATATAATTTGTACTATAAAACATAGTGTAAAAAAAAGAAAAAAAAAGAAAAGATAAAAAGTATGCATTATTCTTCCATTATCTTACTACCGTCTAGCTAGAGGTGCCCATGGTTTCGGTTCCGGTTCGAACCGTAACCGGAACTGCCGGTTATGGTTCCATGGTGGAGGAACCGAAACCAAACCGGCAAGTACACGGTTCCGGTTCTAGAATTGTCTATTCCGGTTCTAACCGGATTTGAACCGTTATTTTTTTATTTATTTATTTTTCGATCAAATATTCATCTTTGTTGATTTTCGATCCCAATTTAATTGAAAGACAATTCAAATCATAATAATCAATTGTTAAAATATGGTAAGAGAATTATAAAATATAACAAGTGAGATTGTTTAATTTTTTTTTATCTATCACGCCTAAACCCTTGGAGATCACATGTTGATTCCAAAAACCGAGCCTCGTTAAAACCTCATTGAGGAAAAAAAGTACTCGTCTATGAATTTAAAATAACACTAGTTTATGATTTATTAAAACCTCATTGAGAAAGAAATTTTGAAATTGTTGGGCTCGTTGACTACTACTACTAATTTCCAAGTCCATAGTACGTCAACATGCCCTTCATACTTCTCTACGAAGTCATTATACAGGTACGTACCTAAGGTATTGATCTAAGTTGGTCTTAATAAGTTGGTCAAATATAATGAAATTAGATTACTATAATGAAATTAGAATATAACTAATTAGTAAAGTATTTAAAATATAATGAAATTAAAATACTAATAATTTGAAATGTATCATATTAGCATAAAAATAATTAGCAATGTGTTTAAACATCAAATATAAATCAAATGTTGAAACACAATACAAATATAATATATATATATATATAATAAATATAAAAATATAAAAATACACTATTGGCCGGTACCACGGTTTGGAACCGAGAACCGCCGGTTCACGGTTTCTAAGAAAGGGAACCGGAACCGAACCGGCGGTTCCTCCGGTTCCTCAAACAGTTCCAAACCGGCGATTCCGGTTCAAAAACCGCAACCATTGGTTCCGGTTAAAAACCGGGTTCAGTTCTTCGGTTCCGGTTTTATTGGGCACCTCTATGTCTAGCTACTTTTAGAACGCAAGAGAGGTTTTTTGACAGCCTGTGAAGTAGATTTCTATTTAAGTTTTGATTAATGAGACGAGTAAGTTAGGCAGCGCTATACATTGCATTCTTGTCTGGTATAAATTCATAGTTTGCATTTCTATATTATTGTTATATATTTTAACCTCTTTTACAAATAGTATTAGACAAAAATACCCAATTTGGCATTAGGGGAGGAAAAAAAAAAAGAAGAGAAAATCAGCCACATCCATTAAAGCATGTGAAAAATAACAACTTTATGTGTGAAGTTACAAAATTGCCCTTCTCCCATAAGGCGAAATTTGTGTCATGTGTCTCTCTGCATCATGTTACATGAAATTAAACACCAGCGACAGAGCCAAAGTACAACAACATTAATTATTCGAGCATGATTATAAGAACCTCAGCTTATACACATGACGATTATCATGGTGCATATGAAAATTAGGACAACTACAACAAAAGGGGTATCAACTAAACACCTGCTTCTTCTACAGCATCAACAGCAGCTAACGTTATCCGAAAACTCCGGTGTCTAAACCTCGTTACAAACTAGGCTGTCGTCATCTTACCCTAATATAGATCAAGCTACTTGTGTTGTTATCTTTAACCATTTTATTGAACATACCTCGACTTGACATTAACTTGTGTTTCGGGCTACGACTTCTCCTCGTCTGATGGTGGGCATTGCCCCGGAACCGAATCAGAGTCGACAAAGAACTCTTCTACAGAAACAAAGCGAGTAACGAGTAAGAAAATGGTAGTAGAAGTTCCGAGCAAATGTTTAGATAAAACAACTGCTATGTGCAAGAAATGAATGCACGACTACCAATACGTACACGTTCTAAAATATATTTGAGGGTTTGAATAATTGAAAGCTTGTGATTGATGGCAAAAGAAACGACGAGAAAGGAAAGTTCGTGCAGTGAGAAATAAGAGAAGAGAAGAATAATCTTCGGTAACTTACCTATATCCTCTTGTTCAGGAGAATCGAGTAGAATATCGGAATCAGAAGGCAAAAATGGAGAACCAGGATAGTTTCCAAGAGCTCCTAAATCTGAAAGCAACAAGAATCACAGTAAATATAAGAAATCGGGATCACAAACGGTCTCGTATGAAGAATAAAAAAAAAAAAGCTATAACCAACTTGAAACTACCTCCCAAGTTCGATAAATCTGCTGTTAGGTCCGAAAGGCTAAAATTCCAAGGAATCTGATCCAAGGATCTGAGGGAATCTCTAGAATTACCGACTCCATTATCCGGAGGAAGCTGTAGCCCTACTGAACTTGCCACATCTGACGTAAAAGCCGTGTCCAGTGCCGAAGCATCGACTCCCATACCCGAAATTTCCGAAGTGCCAAAAGGAAACTGGCCACTCGATGACACCGACGTTGGACTCACAGGAATATCCGACATTGAAGACATTGCATTGTTTGGCGGCATAATAGGAGATACATCGGCTGCATTTGTGTCGACCACCATACTGCAAAGAGAAACGATAGCAGTTCATCAGATGAAAATTCTCAAACTCGAGCATAATCCAATATACTACAAGCAATTTTTCTGGACAACCGACTGAAGATAATAAATAGTCTAAAGATAATAATTACCATGCACAATGCACAAATAACTAAATAAGCCATTGGTTGATAAGTCATCCACAACATGGAATAACGAGCATACATAAGTAAGAAAATTACTTTTTATATTCAAACGTTAAACAAGAAATAAAAAGTTAAGAATGTCAGATTAGAAGGGACTTACTCATTTCCAGAATTCATCCGCATAGGATGAAAATTTCCGGGGGCAGGAACTCCATTGGCGATGTGACAGCTAGACGTCGAATATCCCAAAGGGTCCATATGAGGTTGTCGAGTAGCTGGAATCGAAGGATGCTGTATAACGGGGAATCCCATTGGTAAGTTGTTGACTGCACTGCAAAGAAGCAAGATTGAATAATGATGACGATATAAGAACAGAAAATGATAATGTGTGTTAAATCACGGCAACATTTCTCACTAAACATTAAAAAAAAAAACAAATCTTTATGATTGAATAAAAGCAAAAAGGGCAGAAAATTGAGGAAGTTAAGGTTTACCAGACATTGGATGAATTCCATTTTGCATGGGAGCTAAAGGAACCTTTGGAGGCACCGGATATTTCGTTAGATGATATTGATGCTCTAGCAAGTGGTTAAATAAGATTATCTGTTTCTTCAACTTAAGCCTTATGTAGTAGGCTCGGAAGAATTCGGCATTTTCTTCCTCTAACTTCTGCCACACTGTCAAGAGAGAGAAATATAATAAGTAAACGAGTGAATAAAACTTAAGGCAGACTTAATAATGTGAAAATACCTACCTAATGTTGTGAAACCGGGATCTATTCTAGCACGATTGAGAAGGGTCTTTACAACCTCATCTCTATTCATGTACAGCTGTAGACATCGTTCTATTAGATTCTGAACCTACAGCAGATTAATGCACAACAAATCAATATGCAGCTTCAACATTTAGTCTTATAACCCTCAAACTAGAGAAATTTATACTCACGAGTTCGATATCCTCACGTGATACTTTTCCATTGCCATTGCTTGATGCCGAGACTGAACCTGAGTCTGGTATAGCACCCTCCGCGGCATTATTGGGCAGCTCAGTTTGGGAATCATGTGAAATAATATTAGGCTTTATGTCCTGTGAATTCTGTTGATCCTGAAAAAGTTTCTTTACATCAATCATAAAGCATAACTTAAAAAAAATGATCTTGGAATCTGACTTAACAAGATGGAGAAGATAACGTGGAATTATATGGTAACTATATAGTTCCCTTCGGATAGCAAATTGTGGTCTTGATGTTCATTACCTAAGGAAGCAATCATTAGACCATAATAAAGAACTTTGAGCATTTCTTCTTTTCTTCCTCCATATTTTCATCAGTTTTTGTTTTGAGAGGAGAAGAAATGAACGGCAATGAGTATTACTCCATTATCTCTCTCAGGGGTAAGTGACCATGCTAACATCACAAAGAACTTTAACCATTTCTTTCATCTTTTTTTCGTTTCTGCATATTTCATCTGTTTTTATTTTGAGAGAGGACCTAAAAGATTGATAATGAGTATTCTCTATCTATCCCTGAAGTCTGGCCTCTTTGAACTGAGATCACATTAAGTCATAAACTCATAATCTGAATATAAACTGTATAATATTAATTGGGCACATTTTTTTTTGGAAGATTATGCATGATGATAAGCACGATTTGGCATGAAAACAGTAATAAGTAATAACTCATGGTAACACATTCTATTATCCTTCATAATAAAGCAGCAAACAATTCTTAAAAGCGAAGAGTTCAACCTGCACGTTTGTCATTTTTTAACTACAAAAAAGCTCAGAGCAGTTCTCCATGAAGCTGTAGTATCTTATGATGGTACTAGTCCAATCTCGACTTTTCAATAAATGTACAGCAGAAGGTTGGAGCACTTCTCCACCTGAAACAGAAAATCAAGTGTTATACAGAAATGCACAATTGCTTTAAAATATTTGACATCTAATCAGTGTTTTGGAGAACAAAGAGCTCGAGCAATTATTATCTAATTGAGGTCAGGAGACATCTTGGGAACACATAAAGCCTTACAACGTATGATTCACAGATTCTTTTAGGACTCGTTCGAGCATAATATAGTTAGGAAGGTGTGAAATTTAGTTTGGGATGCAGTGTCAATATCTTCCTTAAACAAATATTATGAACTAACTTCTAATTTATGATGACACCACTGGTTTCATCTTCGCCAAGAAATTTTAAAAAGCCCGCACTATATCTCTCTTCAAACTCAAGAAAATGTCGGTAGTCCTCATTCAAAGTAGTAGAATAACCCGGCATTCATTCTCTCGGTAGAGCTATTCTGTAATTCACTTCAGATTTCCACCCACTATAGCATCCAAATCACGAGAAACAGAAATACACCATTGGCAACCTTGCATCCACAAATCCCAAATCAAAAAACACGATTTCTTTCAACCAAACAAATCAGATCATTTGATAAGAAATCAGAACAGAAAAAAGAAGTAATCTACTTATGCGAAGAATCGCTATGAGATTTTCACTAGTTATCAACACTACTGACTCATTTTTGGGCCACTAACTACAAATCAAATATTCCCTTCCTGAAAAGAATATACATTGGCCCTCTGTACCTAACTTTAGGCCAAGAATGAGAGAGTAAAGATTTGAACTTTTTAACGAACATGCAATGCACCAATAATTCAACAGTAATAATAAGCAACTGAATTAAATAACTTTTCCTAGAGCAAAAAAAGGGGCAAAACACAGAATAATTTCAAAATGTTAGCTCACAGCACCATTTCTATAATTCTCGTACCAATAAAGATATCAAACCTGCCCAATCTGTTACTTGATTTTTCTTAACATGTTATGAATCTACTGTGGTTTTTGTAAATCAAAAACATGAAATTCACCATCTTTTTATGCACTAAAGCACTCTTGTATAAGACCTACTATAAAATATGAACTTATAAAAGAGGTTCAATAACCTTTTCAAGAAACTTTCAACCTCGAATGGCGAACAAGATCCAAACTTTATGATTATTTCGACAAATTATGCAACCCCAGATTAGAAAAACGGCAGATTTAACCCCCCAAAAAAAAGATTCCGACAAGCTGAACCAATAAGAATGAAGATTAGCAAAGAGGTCAGAGAAGTTTCAGTCTCGAATATGGAATTCAAAGCTCTAAATTCAAGAATTCTCCTTCCTGGAGTCCAGCTAAAGTTGCATTCTTGCAGAAAACTTGAACTGATTATTTAATGATAAAAATTCTGTAGAATTAATTCAAAATTGTGAGAGAGGAAACTGAGAAAGTGGTAACGACGGAGGACTTTTGCCTTCGTTTAAAAATGGTGGATGTGTTAAATCTTGTGAGGGGTTTTATTGTGGTTTAGTTGTTGTTGTCAAAGAGGAGAGAGAGAGAGAGAGAGAGAGAGAGAGTTGATAAGTTTGTGAACAAGTAGGAAGTGAAGGAAGAAGAAGAAAATTGGTAAGTGAAAAATAAAAATAAAAAAATCAGGGCTGTTACCAAACAGCATGTATTGTTTTAGGTCTGAAAATTTTGTTTCCTTTGAAAAGAAAATGATAAGTTTTTTTATTTTTATTTATTTTGTAAATAACTAATTTTATATCAATTTTTAGCATTACTAAAAAATAAAATAATAATAATAAAATTAAAAAATAATAATATCATAGTAAAACAACAACGAGCGTGCTCACCAACGAGGGAGTCACATATTATTTCGACAAAAACTTGGGTGAGGTCGACCATATAGTGTGGCTGGGTCAAAGTGTCAATCTTTATACAGAAAAGTGATAATCTATATGAATAAAAGTGTCAATCTTTAACATAATTATTTTACGAATAAAATGCCAATTTTTAAAGTGTTAATCTTTATACAGAAAAATGTTAATCTACACGAATAAAAATGTCAGTGTTTTAGCCGTCCGTAAGGTGCCTCTGGCTGACCCAGTGTGTCCCTATTATTTCTCTTCCTTCGAGAGAACTACATGTCTATATTATATTGAAATAGAAAGTTTTCTCATTTTGCAAACAAACTTCTTATGTCCCCTTTGTAGGTTATTTATTTTAGAGGAAATGATCCAATATACCTAAGATCACTTAAGGATGACAATATATACGATAAACTTAAAAATGTACAAATTATATCCAATTTTTGGGTTCTAGGTCAAAAATACCCTCACTTTTTTTAATTATCTCTCTTCTCCCTCACATAGCTTCACTCATTATCCCAGACGCCATTTTCATTTTCTTCCTCCCCCTCATTCTTTCTATGCATCTCGCTGTAGCTAGGCATTGACGCAGTGGCTCTCGGCATCCCGCTGTCGCTCGGGTGCGAGTTCTATCGAGTCGCTGCTGAGAGAGGAAATGGTGGAATCCGCCAGCCAGAAGTTCGTCGCCATTGTCGAGTCGAATCGGTGGAGGAAAGTCAGATCTTGAGGAGCGCAAGTTCGTTCGCTAGGGTTCCTTGGAGATTCGCCGGAGTGAGAGAGATCCGGTGCCGCAGGGGCATGGGCACAACGGACGTCGAAGTCGCACTCGCGCCGCTAGATCTCCGCCGTCTGGCCTCCATTCTGATCCCGTCACAGCACTGTGCAGCGTCGTGGCGGTCGCCTCCCTCCACCACCTAAATTTCATCGTCGTGGAGAAGATTAAGGTCCTGGAGTTCATAATATCTGCAAATCTCTCATTTTTAATGGTGCGAGTTCTCTATTTTCTTTGGATGTTTTTATGCCTATGGATATAGTGTTTTTCAAATTTTAATTTTATCTTCTTTATCTTTTTCTCTTGTGGATGTAGCTTTCGATTATATGTTTTATTGATTCAATGGTGCACTTTTAGATTTGCTCTTCTCTCATGTTTGTGCATGAAATAAAAAATTGTTTGAAGAACTTGTTTGCTTTACTCTTTTTACTATGAATTCACTTTTTTTTTTTTAATTCGCATTCTTTAATTTCTTATGATACTGATTTTACTATGTACATAATTACATCCAATTTTGCATTTTATTTTGATATGAAATGTGCTATGATCTTTTGGGCATTGAAATTTCTTGTATCATATTGTATCATTTTATTTTTACCAACTATAGGTAATACATTGAAATTTCTTGCCTTCTAAGGGCAGGTAACTAACAATTTCTTATCATCAGTAGGTAATAAATTGTGTAATTTCTTGTCTCGTCTTTTCCCAGTTAATGAAGTTATATTACCTCATTTCTTATCTTATCAAGGCAAGAAGTTTACAATTTATTGTCATCAGTAAGTAAGAATTTTACCATAAATGAGTTGTATTATGTGGTGAGTGTTTTGTTTCTGAATTTTGAATTTGGTGGTGATCATATTTTGGATTTTGAAGTTTTCATATATAGTGTTTATGTATTTGTTACGTGATTGTGCATTGTGAACGGTCAAAATTTTCAATTGTTTATTACATAGCATTTATTTTCAATAAGAAGTCATTATAATCATACGAATATCACATAATCATATGTGCTTGCGTTCTTCGCATATAATTTGACAAGACGTTATCGACATCTTGCCAACTATCTTACCATGAATGACAAGATTTCATCGATATCTTACCAACTATGCAAAACCTGATAGGAAGATTTTCTCATTAAATTATCAAATAATTAAACGTGAATAGGAAGAATATCTTCATTACTTGCCTTATTTGTATTATCTTTCACTTGAATGTCACATAATCTCATGTTTTTTCTTTTCTAGTTCTTTTTATTTTGCCGAAATTACTTGTGGCGAAATTAAAGCATATGATATGTATGCCTTTGGTTTAATAAAATCAGTTATTTTAGTAAAGTTGTTAAGTATTCTATTTTTCTGGCTTAGAAATTAAGAAAATTTTCAATTGTTGAATATTGAATTGGTTCATGAGTGATTGATATAGTCATTGTGCTTGAAATCAGTTGAATTTATTAATTTCTTGCATTCTCTAACTCTGTTCTCGTAAGAACTTGACAACTTCTTATCTTCTGTCAATCATTTGGCAATAATTTGACATATTAATTGGTAATAATTTGTCAATTTCTTACCTTATTTATATCGTTTGATAACAATTTGATAAATTCTTTCCAATTTCACTTCTTAACAATTACTTGGCAAGATATAGTCATCTTCTTACCATTTCTTGCCTTATCAAGACAAGATGTTAACTCTTTCTTGTCATCAGTAAGTAAGAGATTCACCATTATTGTCATCATTAAGTAAGAACTACACAATACCAATCATTCTTCATTATTTGCCTTCTTATATTGTCTTTCACACGAATATCACATAATCTCATGTTCTTGCGTACTTTGCATATAATTTGACAAAACGTTATCGACATATTGCCAATTATCGTACTATGAATGACAAGATTATATCAATATCTTACCACCTTTGCAAAACCTGATGGTTTCATTCGAAACCCACTTACAATACACTAAAAAAAAAAACTCTAAAAAGCAAAGCAACAAGAAAAAAAAACTGAAAAAAAAATTGAAGGAATAAAAACTGAAGGAAAAATAATAATAATAATAATAATAATAATAATAATAATAATAATAATAATAATAATAAAGAAAGAAATAATAAGAAGAAAAAAAATTAAAATATAAAGTGTGTGTGTGTGTCATTTGAGAGTAGAAGGGAGTGGGGGGTTGAGAGTAGAAGGGGGGTAGAGGGGGGGGTGAAAGTAGAAAGGGGAGAGGGTATTTTAGTCCCACTCTCTAAAAAGTAGGTAAAATTTATCCAAAATTAAAAGTGTAAAAAATATTGTCATAAGTATGCTATAATAGGTACTCCCCACTATAATATGAGAGGAGTATAATATTTCCCACTTTATTTTAATTAGAAAGGCAATTTAGTACGAGTACATATATTATGAAATTTTACTTTTTGGATTATTGAAATAGCATCATTACTTAAAATGATATATTTTCTAGAGAAGAGAAAAAGGGAACCTTATTTGCAAAAACAGATAGCAGAATCATTAAATTCTTTTGAAGGTTGTGCAATACTTATTTTTGGCAAATAATGACATTTTTCTATTTAAAGCCATCCAGTATCTAGATTAAGAACTTTTACGGCTTTTATTTGAGTTTGAAGTAATTTTCTTGCACAAACTACATAGCCTATTGTACTACTACAATATTTATAGCATCAATTATCAATGTTTCCCTTTTGGGGAAATTAGTTAGAGTGGGAATTAAGTAATCAAAATATCATAAATTCGAGGCTTTGTGTATGAGTTGGAGTCCAATACATTTATGAATACCTTACATCACAAAATATATTTATGCACTTGAGTAATAATATCGTTTATTCTAGGTTATTTATAGTTCCTAACTTTGACCACTTTTTATAATTTATCACTGGGAACTTTATTTTATCTTTAAAAAGAAATTAACTTTAAGAATTTTATGTTTATGGCTTGAAATTCACTATATTTTATGGTATGTATCCCGAATTTTGACGTTGTTTGAATGACTCAGCTCACGATTAAAATGAGTTGGGATATCAAAAACGACGATGGTGAGTTGGAGCAAAATAACATCTTGATTCATTTCAATAGCAAATAAAGTCAATTATGGGACGTCGAATTCGAAATGCATGCCATATAGTATAAAAGAATTAGAAAAATTCAGGTCATTTTTAGAAATAAACAGAAGTTCATATCACAAATTGATTTTTTTTTAAAAAAACTCTATAACACTTTATCTTATACTACATGCACATTAATTAGTTTTTTTTAAAAAAAAACTCTATAACGCTTTATCTTATACTACATGCACATTAATTAGTAATATATGTGTGTAGAATAGTGGAAGTGCAACATCAAGAAATATAGAAAGTATTATGTTCAAGAGTTTTTGTCACTTTTTCTCTATTCCCTTTTTCAGATTTGAACAAAAGGAAGAGAAAGAAGAAAAAAGCTGTGGGCAAAGAATATAAGTCTAGGCCTTATAAATAGATGTTTGGAAAGTACTAGTTCTTTCCAAGTACTATAATAATATCATAACTCATATATTTGCTTTATTTCAATAAATAAATCAATAAAAATTGTTTTAAACAGAGTACACAATCATTTGAGTTTTGGATGGTCCGTGTAATAGCAAACCTGTAAACACATATACAATCCCAACGGTTTGTTTTGGCAATAATATACTACTAGTAGTAATATTCTTGGCATTTCACAATATTCTTTGTAATGATAATATGTACGTAAATTACATCATTTGTCAAAATACAATTGGAACCCTAGTCAGTGTGGGCCACATCCTAGTCTCGTTGCACATTAAAATTCGTTGCACATTAAAATGATATTTTGATTAAAAAAAACCTAAGGTTATATTCAAACTATCCTCAATCGGTTTTGAGCTACGCTTTATTGTCTTTGACAGTGGTATTTGTTTCTCTTAACTTTCTTACTTTCTTTCTCTAATTTGGTTACAAGAAAAAAGGAGAGAGTAAAATATTGATTGTTATTGTTGCATTGATTTCTTGTTGGACTTGATTACATGATCAAAACCTGCTATAAGTTTGTATGTTGAAAATTATGAAAGGGTAAGTGAGATGGCTACGACAAATAATTTAGTCAATTGATGGTGCATTGAACACAATATTGATTCCCCTAACCTATGCCTCAAGGAGCTTGCGATTCAGTACGGGATCAAATCAATGCTTGTCTACGATGTTAGTTCGGTTTATTGCAACTGTAAGTTGGATTCTATCACTATATTATAATGCAATATTTTCATAATTAACATAGATAATTCGAAACATGCATAACACTATGTGGCATGATTAAAACCTTATTCATATACCATTAAATATGTACATTTCGATGGAAACTTTTTCCGCTTTATTATACTCCCTTCATCCCACTTCATTAGTCTCATAAGTTAAATATATGTGAGGTATAAAATAATTAAATGAGACTAGTGAAATGGGACGGAGAGAGTACCGCTTATCAAACTCTGTAATTGCAAGGTGATGATCGGAATTCGATAAATTCGGGTCAAACCGTCGCATCAAACTCCTCTTCCTCTTTTTGGCAATTCCAACAGTCTTCCTCCTTGTTCTAGATGGCTCAACGGATGCAAGGACCACCTTCGCTTGGTCAAATAAAAGTTGCTTAATTTGATCCAAGAAGGAATTCAACTGATCAAAAACTTTGTCCTCGTGCTTATTTAAGAAGTCACGTACTTCATGTGTGAGACTATTGGATCCCTATAGTGAAATGTGTAGTGAGTCACATATTTCTCCACTCATATAAGAAATTTTAGGCATAAAATCAGTTACATTTACATTTACATATAAGACCTCCTTGAGTTTTGCAAGAGCATCAGTTTGATCATTTTTTTTACGATAATTCTCCTTAATAAGCCGCTTTCTAAGTAAATGCTGATGGTCTTTTAGGGGGGCTTCTTCACTTTCAAGATCATAAATCATCATCTCCGCTGCTCAAATAGCAATCTGCGAATACCGATTCTTTATTCTGCAACAGTAATGGCAGCCATCTCCGTTTGAACAATCCCTTCGCCTTTTGAAATTCGGCCTTTTCTTTGACCAGGTTCTTACCGGTGTCTCCACTGACCAAGTTCTTACCGGTGTCTCCACTTGTAGTGAGCAATGCCAAATAAGCCGTGAGCGAATCGAGTCCTTGCTGAGCGGAAGCTTTGGTTTCCGATATCCGTTGCTCTGCCATATTTAGAGAATTCTAGGATTTGAATTTTGAAAGAAGGGGGGATTGAATTCCTATACTTATACGATCGACCCTACTAATTACTCCGTATGTAAGTAGATTTGAACATAAACAAATTTATAAATTAATCTCTTTTAATTATTAAGAAAATATTAATCATTACACTAATATGTAACTTTTGAAAAGAATTTGTAATGGTCACTATCTCAACGTTCTTTTTGACGTGACGCCCTTCCGTAATAAGTGAAATTATGTAAATTATTTAATGTTATGGGAGTCTTGGTTTCTTCAAGTAAATTTACTTAATATTAGTGTTATTATTATTTATAAGTATGACGGAAGGATTAAAAAATTTCAACTATTAACTTAATTATTTTCTTATACTAAATACTATCCCTACGTCCCCCATTTCTTGCCTTGCACGCGTTTCCAAGCTTTTACGGGATGAGTTTTAAAATTATTTTTTGAATTATTTTTTCTTTTACGGGATACTACGACTAGGCAAGAAATGGGGGACGGGGGAGTATATAATTTAAATTTGCCTAAAATTATGAAGATAAATTCAAGTAATAAAATTGCTAAGAAATAATATAGATTAGAAAAAAAAAAATACTCCGTATATGCAAAAAAATAAAAATATTGACAAATACGTAAGTAACTGCATAATTGTGTAAGATTGTCACATGACCAGGTTCTTACCGGTGTCTCCACTTGTAGCGAGCGATGCCAAGTAAGCTGTGAGAGAATCGAGTCCTCGCTGAGCGGAAGCTTTGGCTTCCGATATCCGTTGCTCTACCATATTTAAAGAATTCTAGGATTTGGATTTTGGAAGAAGGCGGGATTGGATTCCTATACTTATATGATTGGCCTTACTAATTACTCCGTATAAGTAGATCTGAACATAAATAAATTTATAAAGTAATCTCTTTTAATTATTAAGAAAATACTAATCATTACACTAATATTTAACTTTTGAAAAGAATTTGCAATGGTCACTATCTCGACGTTCTTTTTGACGTGGCGCCCTTTCCGTAATAAGTGAAGTAATAATTATGTAAATTATTTAATGTTTTTGCTTTAGAACATTCAACCTTTCTTTCAGCACCTTCTTCGCGACATCTTCACTTGAAGCCAGCGATACGATGTGCTCCTCGAGCGATTCGACTCCGCGTTGAGCGCTCGCTATGGCTTCCATTAACGGCTGGCCAATGGATCGAAAAAAACTGGTGAAAAGCAAAACAACGCAAACCCAGCTAAGATTTAGGAAAAAGAAAACCCTAGCTACTGGAAATTAAAAAAAAAATGGAAATTAAAAGACATAAGCTCCGATCCATCATTGGGCTGCGCGCCGCGCTCCTTCTTCCTTAGTCAGCCTCCTACTCTTGGGCCTGCGGAGCCGGAGCCGTTATGTATTCTATGGCCCTCACAAAGACAAACACAAAGTCAAGGCACTCCGGAAGTTTGATTGTCTTGTTTGATGTCATCCCAATTAGGTCCAACATCATGATTTGAATCGCAAGGAGGCTCATTCCCACCAGGAACCAATAGTAGTGCCAGTCAAGTGGCACGGCCCGAGGCAGTTGGAGCCTCTTGCAGGTATAGTCCACCCCCTTTCAGTTGCTCCGATGGAGAGTAGAAGAGCCACCATCTTGGCTTATCTCATGAAGGTCGTCTTGCCAGCATAGTCGATGCGCTTTAAGCAGACGAGGGCGAATGACCCACCAAAGGCCACCATGTTTGCGTAGTACTCATTTGCGCGGATGTCTCCCTCCTATTGTTTTACTATTTTTCCGCTAAAAGGTTTTCTTTCTATTTCTGTAAAACTTTTTTTGATGTTATTGATTTGACCGGTAACTAGAGTTTTATAGGGAATAAAATAATCTGTAATACTACATTCCTATTCCTACCCGTGAAGCCTCAAAGGGTACTTTAGTCTTTCATTCTTTTTTTCTTTTTTTTTTTACTTATTCCCTCTATCTCTCCACTGTGTTCGCTTATTTTGTTTTCTCCCTTGCAGTCCTTGGCTCTACACACACTCTACACTTCCACAAAAATCCTACCAAAAAAAATTTAATTAGAATTATTTAATATAGAAAATTCCAGAATATAAATTTGGTAAAATAAAATGAACATATAATCAAAAAAGTGATGTATAAGTTTTCATGGTGATGAGATTGAAGAATGGTTAAGTACTGTATTTGCAGAAGGTCTGCTTGGTGTAGTAAATTAAAAGTCGAGATTTTACAGTATTCTATATGGAACAACCAATTTCAACTTCTAGGCTCCAAATCTCCAATGTAGTAAGGAATTTATATCATCAAGCTTCAACGGATCTCGAAGAACAAAAAGAGAAACTCACTATTATGGTAGTAGAAAGAGATGAATTTTTTTAGGGACTTAACATTCATTTACAAGCTGTTAAATTGAGGGGCAAGTTTGCACTATTTATTTAAGAATTTGTACATTTTTGCACTTAAACATACATTAAGGGTATTTTTACTCTTCTATATAAACATTAAGGGCATTTTTACACCTTATCCCTACGTAAAATTAGAGCAGCCCCAATGGGTCGGAGCTTGCTGGATCGCCGCCGTGAATGAGCCCAGCAGCGAGCCCAGTTCCGCGTTGGGGAGCCCGGTGTCGGAGGGAGAGGGCTCGCTGGAGCAAAACGCCTCCGAGCCTGCCTCCCTGACATCATTATGATGTCAGCAGGCAATTTTTTTAAAATCGATTTTTTCGCGAAAAAAAAAAATTCAGTTTAGCCGTTGGTGCACCAACGGCTACTCCCATTTTTTCCTCCATAAATTCAGTCTTCTTCCTCACACCAAATCCTTCACTTTCTTCCCTAATTTCTTTCTATTTTTTTGCAATTCTACATACAATTATTCAAAAAAAAATGTGAGATCCAATGGAGAATGAGTTCGACAATTGGTTCGATGCTAATTCCGGCAACTAAGGCAGAGCACCTTTAACAAATCAGGATGAGCAACCGATTACTCCGGGCTTGAATTCATTGATGAGGCTCAGTTTCGGTGCATTTTCCAATTCTTCGGCACTGTTCATGGGATATTCCGACCAAGGTTATCGGCCTTACTTTCTGACCGACAGTCAATATTTCGGTCATTTTTCAACTCCCCCCACTATTCCGGTGTAGCTCGCTTTGCAACTCTGGGGTTGGAATCGATGAATCTCGCAACCTCGTTCGAGAGTGTCACTAATGTTCCCTGCCCCCTCACTAAAAAAACGGAAGGGAAGAGGGAAAGGCAAGGCGAAGCCCAAGCCCCCAGGCGCCACGGTGAATAAGCTTCCGATGGGCTACATGCCGGAAGAAACAACGACGTTGGCGTGGGTTTGGTCGGCCGTGTCTCAAGACCCGTCTATTAGCAATGACCAACCATGGGCTGATTTTGGGAGAAAATCGAGAAAATATACAATGAAAGAAAGCCAGAGAATGCGATCGACGGGGACGACAAGCACCTGAAGTCGTAAGTGCAGACAAAATGCAAAGAATTCAACGGCTACTATTGCCAGGTGAAGAGGGATTGGCCGAGCGGAGCCTCCGACAAGGACATATTCGACAAGGCGGATGGCTTGTTCTGCGATAACAACAACAAGCAGCATTTCAAGTACAAGAAAGCTTGAAGTGTCCTTATCGAGAGCCCTATATTTCATCACATCTTGAAATCCGACAATGGTTCTGATAAGCGCTAAAAGGGTGATGATGGCTCATCCAACTCAAGCCGATCCTCTGCGCCCGAGGATGAGCCCGGTTTTTTTAATCAGACCCGGCCGATCAGGACAAAGCAAGCGAAGGCCCAAGCTTGCGACAAAGGGAAAGCGAGAACAACTGTTATTCTAGAAGGCATCCCGGATGACAACATTGTCAATCTTGTCCAAACAACGACCGAATCAATCAATCCTTTATAGATTAAGCAAAGGATAGGGCTGCTACCCAACGGTCAAAGCGGATAAGGAATTATCACAAGTTGCTCATGACGGATGCGAGTACAATGACAGTGGAGCAGTTGGATGAACATCAAATCCTCTTAGCCATGATAAAGAGTTTAATTATGTATTTTTTAAAATTTTATGTAATGTCTACTATTTAAATTCATAAATTAAATCAGTTTCAAACACTTTATTTTAATATTTAAATTCAATAAATGAAATAAAAATCGAAATAGAAATGGAAAGAAAAATAAAAATAAACATTAAAAAATCAAATTTTGAATTAAAAAATAAAAAATAAAAAAAATTAGAGAGAACCTAGGAGAGAGCCCGTGTATTGGGATCGATTTTGGGAGTGAGCTCTCTCCGCCGGAAAAGTGCGAGAGAGCTCACTTTTGGACTCTCCATTAGGAGTGGTCTTACACCATTTGTCAAAATACAATGGAACCCATAATCATCCACATCCTAGATCTCATCGCCCATCAAACTAATATTTTGATTAAAAAAAACCAAAGGTTTTATACTCATACTATCCTCAAAAAAGAGAAAAAAATTAGTATTTTAATTCATATTTCATTTATACAAAATTTGAGAAAAAATTATTTTCCAAAAAGAGACAATCAAGAAAGTGCAATATTCTTTCTCTAATTTGGTTAAAAGAAAAAAGAGAGAAAGATACTGATTGTTACTGTTGCATTGATTTGCTGTTGGACTTGGACTTGATTACATGATAGCAAAAGGTTCATTTTTTCCCTCTTTTGAACTTACCATTTTATTTTTATTCATGTTTTTTCGCCTTTTATTATAAATTTATAACAAGTCTCACTCTCCCCCAAATGAGAGTGAATAAGAAGAAAAATAAAAAGATTCTCATTTTATCTTGCACTAAAAAATTGGCTAATATTCCACATATTAACTAAGAGTTTAATGGCTAACCACAACATTATTAACAATAACAAATAGCAGATCATCAGTAAGAATTTTAGGCTCCATTTCTCTGATAACAAAAGCAGAAATTTTAGTACGTGAATACAAAACTTGGGTTGGGAAGAAAAATAGAGGAAACAACATAAGAAAACAGGTTATGTCCAATACCAAAATCAGAGTTGGAAACTACGATAGCAGTCAACATACTCGGCACAAAGAACGACTATATTTACAGCTTCGAATGAGAAGGAGATCATCACGAGACTATAACGAACGAGTCTCACTTACACACTTCTCTCGACATCCATGGATGCAAGGACAAACGAGAAAAAGTACCTGCCAGTATAAAATGCAGCAAGCATATAGAACCATATCAGAATACGACATCAAACATCACAAAAACAGTAGTTTAAATAATTCCTCCTATACTGAATTAACAAAAAAAATTGATTTATAAATCCAATCCAAGATTACTCTTTAAGCACAGTTCCTCGCCAACCATTTTCTTGTATAATTAAATCTTCAACTAATTCATAGCCATTTCCCATCTTGAGCACAAGAAATAGAATAAGAGATGGAAAGAGAAGGAAAGTAAAAGGGTCATACAGTTGTTAACCACAGCAAGATGCACGGGATCCTTCAGCAGGCCTATCGACCAACACCATTCCTGCTGCATTTTGAGTGGGTTGAGCTCTAGGTAACTTCTTTGCTGCAATTATTGCAAGGAGAAATTAACAATAGTATAAATTGGGAAGATTAATTTTACAAAGAAAGATGAAGTAAACCAAAACATTCGGAAAGCACATAATCTGCTTAATCTACCCACTGAAGAAGAGAGAAAATGTAACCAATGTTATTTTAGCTATATAACTTAAAGAACAATATGGACTCATTTCACATTTTAAACAAGCTAGCTACCAGAAATAGTACGAATGGTCAATTTTCAAGGAGTTCGTGAAGGGACTATGACATGACATCTATTCATACATGAAAGAGAAAAAAGCTCATCCTCCCAAGTCCCCAGTGGAGTGTACTTATGATCATATCTATCAACAACGTCGAGCTTACCCTCTGCATGCTATGTACCATGATGGCAAAATACATCCATTGGAGCTTTGCAGCAAGCATTGCAAATATAATTGAAAATCTAAGAAAATTATATAGCGAGATGAGAAAGCAATTGAATCCACTAAGAGTACTTAAGCAATAGTATTGGGAAAAAAAAGACCTAGTACAATAGTAAACAAGGAGTGATTTATGTTCGAGGCTCTCTGATTGACACCTTGATGGAAATTTGACAGCAAACCTAGCTTTTAGTTCTATGAGCAGTTGAAACTATTAAGCCCTGGCCATAATCTTTTTGTACCTTTTTCATTGATTATTTTTCACTGCTAGAGAAATCCTTTACAAGAAATAGATATTGATAAAAGTGCATATAAGTGGGGAATGCTTCAAGAAGTAAGGATACAATCATAAAACACAACAATAATGTTCTAAGACTTATTGCGAGAAAATGAAGAAACAAGGTGACACTCCAAATGCATTTGAACTTTCATAGTCCTTGAGAGCATTCCACCATATCCAAAAAATAAAAAAAAGCATCTGGAAACAAAGAAACAAACATACCTATTTCATAGAATATATCATTGACATTAACTGCAGTTTTCGCAGAGGTTTCCAAGAAGAAAAGACCATTTTCATCAGCATAAGCACGTGCCTCCTACAGATGATAATAAACAATTGCAATTGTTCAGAGAATTCATACCTTCAGCATAAATCAGATAAACCATGAGGAAATTGGCAACTATGTGAGTTCACTTACCAACTAAACTACATTCATGCAAGTGGATTTTTGAATAAATAAGGCAATAAAGAGAAAACCTCAAACAAGTCATTTGGTACAAGACAAAGACCTTTGCGACTCCAGATAAAATTGCTAGATAAACATAACTATGCAGCAACAAAAGCATTCCGACAAAAACTGAGCACAAGTACCCAAACCAGACCAGTACCAAGATAAGCCCCACTATCTAAAATTAAGAAAATAAAAAACTTCTAATACCCTTAAAAAAATAAAGATTGCTAGTTTCACACAACATTAGTATAAATCATGAAATTCAATATCAGCCATAAAAGGCAAAATTTAATACTGGGAAGATTTATCTTTCTACTATTATTTCATAAACATCTGCACGGGAGACAATAGAAGATGAAGAGAAGGATTCACATATAGGTTTGTGCTACTCAAATTCGTAATCAAGGATGTAGAGTACAAAACTATGCAGCAACAAAAGCACTGATAGAGATCATCATTTAGTTATTGCTATCTTTTATTTATGTCATCTATTTAGTTATTTAGGGTTATTCTATTTAGGGCTAGAATAGTAATGGGTCAGGCTTTGGTGTGGGCTCCAAGATATTTACTTGGACCTCAAGTTTCTTTAGGTCTTTAAATAGTTGTTAGTGAGTTAGGGTTAGATTGATTATCGTCAGTATTCTGGACAGCTTCCACTGTAGGCCTCACAAGAGGAGTTTGGGACAGCATTCCGCTGTAGGCCTCGCAAGAGGAGGGTTACTCTCTATTTGTTCCATCTTCGGTATTTATTTCAATTTACTTCTTTCAGTTCTCTTGTTCTTTGTTTATCTCAATCCCTTCACTCTATCAAGCACATTCCGAGGAAAATTGAGCACTAGTACCCAAACCAGACCAGTATCAAGTTAAACCCCACCATCTAAAATTAAGAAAACAAACAATTTCTAATACCCTTAAACAATAAAGATTGCTAGTTTCACACAACATTATAAATTATGAAATTCAATATCAGCCATAAAATGCAAAATTTAATAATGGGAAAATTTAATAATTGCTCTCTTTATCTTTCTAGTATCATTTCATAAACATCTGCACGGGAGACAATAGAAGATGCAGAAAAGGATTTACAAATAGGTTTGTGCTACTCAAATTCATAATCCACGTTGTAGAATACACTGTCATAAGGTAGCATACAATACCACAATGATGTCAGGCTGATGGAGAACCAATATTTCAAAAGATAACTGCATCCATATAGAAATAGAATACTTACTTCTGCAGTCACATTCCTCTTATCTTCAAGATCACATTTATTTCCAGCCAGTGCCACAACCATGTTAGGATTACCTGCGAAGGTTGAGAACGCAGGTCAGGACATCAATACACAAAGAATGACAAATATAACAACAAACAGATCCCAAACCATATACTGTTGTCTAATATCAAAAGATAGGTCAACCCAACTAATGCCATCAAACCTACACTCCTCTCATGCTGCACAAAGGAGAAGCAACCAAATATACGCACCTTGCTTTTGTAATTCCTGCACCCACTTCTTAGCCCGTGTAAACGAATCCTGCATCACCAAGCATAAGCAAAAGGAAATTAAAATATTCATGCTAGCAACCTCAGAAACCACACCCGTAATTCATACTTTGTGAAAGGACACATTGCAGGAGATAATAGAGTTCTTTGGTGCTAAAACATGAATGCCAAAGTTAGGAAAGTCAATTGAACTTCCATCTATGGAATCAGTATCTATGTAAAAATATGATTAACAGTCCATCTTTCCATCGAAAATCTCTTGGTGACAATAGAACTTAGCAATATATATATTCAGACAGCCATTAAACTTGATCAAATCATATATGAGCTTGGACATGCATATCAAGATTGTGGCGAATACCGAGCTAGTAATGTCGTAAACAATGATCGCAGCAGCAGCACCTCTGTAGTACATGGGAGCCAAGCTATGATACCTCTCCTGCCCAGCAGTGTCCCAGATCTCAAACTTCACAGTCGCACTGTTCACAGAAACCGTCTGTGAGAAGAACGCAGCTCCGATCGTCGATTCCTGCGAAATAAACATCATCAAGATGATCAATTTGACATAGCGATCATCATTATGAACCCAAGAAAAAACCCCCAATTTTATGATTAGAGCGGAGGAAAACAATCTATGATCAAAGGGGCATAATCTACGATCAGTGCCCATAATCCATCTACACACATAAACACGAGTAACACAGCGTAATCCACGAGATGTAGATGTAGATGTAGCTAGTACGAGATTGAGATGAGAGATTAGGAAAATTACTTGGAATTCGAGAAACTGGCCCTTCACAAAACGTATGACGAGGCTGGATTTGCCAGCGCCCATGTCTCCAAGTAAAACCTGAAGGAAAAAAATCCGAAAATCATTGAGAAATCAGCACAAGAACATGCAGCAATTGCATCGAGACAGCGGGACTTACGAGTTTAGCATTGAGGTTGTTGTGAGACATAGGAAAACCCTTTAAGAGAAGATTAGCTTAGAAAACAGTGGAACGATCGATGCAACGAGAAAACAAGTGAATTTCGGATGAAGAAGAAGAAGAAGAAGAAGAAGATTGAAGTGATGGTGAGGCGGGGGATGGGGTAGGGGGTGAACCGGTGAAATGTTGGTATTGAGTTGCTGTTGGACTTCTCTCACCGACCATATAAATCTAATAAAAATGTGGAAAATTTTGATTTGAATTTTTCTTCCAAACAATATAGTGTTATAGTGCCTTCATCGCCCGTATCGGCACGTCAACTCAACTGCATAATTCGCGTTTCAACACGCTCACACACGCAGATAATTATTATAAAAAAAATAATATACTGTAGATTTTTTAAAACCATTTACATGAAATCAATGTTCTAAAAATTACTGCCTAGGCCCGCCTAATCTCCGTCTAGACGTTAGTAGGCACCACCTCGTCGTCCGACTAATGCTAAACTCACCTAGGCTTAAACAATGCCTAGCTATCGGCCAGATTAAAACTTAATTAGTCTTTAGGTGTGTACTAATAGATACTTATGTCATCTAGGCTATACATGATATAAATGGCTATATAGATTTATGACTAAATTAGATTATATATTATATTTCAATAAATATATAGATACTATGTTGAAAGTTATAAAAATTTGTTGTGGGCTATGAAGTTTGGTGATGACTATGAAATTTATGAAATTGGACTATTAATTATCAGAGAAATGATCCTCTACTCACCGTGGGCAAGCTTAATGTGCCCATGGCTGACGTGGCAGTGCCACATCAATGATTTTTTCTTTTGGGGTTTAGTTTTTTTTGTTAGGGTTTAATTTTTTTTTTGTAGGGTTTATTTTTATAAGGTATACTAATTAATTTTTTCCTTAAATATAATGTCGCCACCTCATCCGTGGGCATATTAAGCATGCCCACGGTGGGTGGGTAGGGGAGCATTACTCTTAATTATCATATTCTATGTTTTATCATGAATTTGGTAATAAAATTATAAATAATATATGTTGATATAGTTTTTAACTGATGATATGAAGTAATAGTAAAAATGAGTATTGTGGTTCTAATCTGCCTAGACGCTAGACTCTCATCCACCGCCCAACTAACATCTAGCAATTTTTAGAACATTGCATGAAATATGAAGAATGCGCCGTATACCCTTTATCTCAGACATTAGGTCAATACATACAAGTAATATATTTTATTTCGAGTTTGTTGCTCTCCTTATTTTCATAAATAATGATATCTGATACCAGACATTAACCTCTCACCTAACATGCACAAATACGCCCTTCGTCCCATTCAATTAGATCATTTTGTTGAATATATGTAAGTGTAAAATAATAAAGAGTGGTCTAGTGGAATGGAACATATATTTTATTTGGTGTCGTTCTCCTTATTCTCATAAGTAATGATACATTTGATTCCATACATTAACCTCTTTGTTCTCTTTATTCTCGTAAGTAAGGATAATGTATGTTCTGCGTTCCTTGATGCTTGACCGACTTTATGTCTTTCTGTGTTCTGACTCATCCCAATATCCATAATAACTAGTTTTACACCCGCGCTTTGCGCGGCGCAATGGTATATTAAAGTATATATATAAATACACTTTTGCCACTTTAAGGATGAACAGTAATAAAATCTTTAAAATTTGTTAATTCTTTAGGGATTTCTCTCTTACGTGTTCCTTTATACATCAATGTTATTGTATGATTATGGGATAAATGAATGGATCTATGTTAACTAATGCACTTTTATATTAAATATAATTTGTCCATGAACCCTTTCGTAAATATAATTTTCATTTCATTAAATATTTATTATAATGTCAAGTTGTATAATAAATATTCAATAATAGGGCCACATTAATATAAAGACATGCAATAAAAATTATTATAAGTTTCGGAACACTTCTTTGTACACTACTACATTGATAGTAGATGTACTGACGACATGATCATCATCTTTACAAACTAAAATTTTTAGTCCATTTCGACTTGTGACTCGCGATACAGCTACATATAACTGGCCATGAGTAAAAACCGGTTTCTTCAAGAACAAACCAACACGGGATAAGGATTGACCTTGACTTTTGTTAATAGTCATAGCATTAGAAACAATAACTGGAAACTGTCGTCGTTGAAACTTGAACGGCAATCTCAAATCTGATGGAGTCAGCGACAACCGTGGAATCAACACTTTGTATCCTGCTTTATGACCGTCGAGAACTTTTGCTTCCAATACATGACTACTGAGTCTTGTAATAACCAATCTGGTTCCATTGCATAAACCGTTTGCGTGATCTATATTCCTAAGAAGCATAACTGGAGTTCCTACTTTTAAAAATAACTCGTGATTAGGAATACCGGAACATTTAAGGCTTGTTCAGGAACTCAGGTATGTGGATGTCTTGGAATATAGATTCTGATTTGCATGTAGTATCTGAGCTCAAGTATGATCGACCTTCACTTGTATTCAATGAAACCATATATTGGTTAATAGCCTCAACTACATCTAAAGTTGGCGCTAAGATTGCCCGTTCTTGTAAATAACTCGCGATGTCAATGTTTTGTTCATCTGATGGATAAACATAATCAACAATGGTGGCAATTGGATCTTCAGAATATTTAAGCAAAATGTCTTCAGGAAGATCAATGGATGCTTCTCCATCATTCGGACCTCCAATTACTCCATCACCAATGCTTGCAATCCACTTGGCAAAGAGGTCCGATTGAATGAATTCATCATTTGAGCACATATTCTGAAGTCTCATATTTTTTGTTAGTTTTAAAACCGTGCAACTTGTCCAAAACTACGATGAATTGATCGTAGCATGCACAACATCTTGTCTGCTTCCTTTAGGAAACACTGGTAAAATTTGACGAAAATCACCACCAAAGACAATTGTTTTACCACCGAAGAGAATATTGAAGCTCGAGGGATTGCAAAAACACATAATATCACGTAAATAAGAAAATACTATAAATTATTTCAAAAATAAATAGAAAAGTATTTTTTTTATGAACTTTGAACTGATATTTTTTTGTAAATATTATAACACATACCACTTGCAACGTTGCCAGGCATATCTTCAAAGTCATTATCATCTAAAAACATGAAACAAATTTGTAAGAGAACGAAACAATAATATTATAAAATGAAAGAATATTATAATTATTATTATATCTTAAATAATGATGCCATACCATCAACTAAATTAATAATTTCTTCATTGCCATCAGTTGCGATGTGGTCATGATATTCAATCGTATACTCCTGGCAATCAGTATCCATCGCATTATCTCCGGTTAAATCAACAAACGACACTTCATTAGTTGCCATTTGTTGAACTTCAGATTGAGGAAAGTTGGAAGTACCAATTTGTAACTGAGCATCAAAGATAGATGACCTTGCTCTACTTACTGCAAACAAAATTCTAATCAATAGATTTTCTAAATAATTGGGCTAAATTATTAAGTTTGCTTAAATACAATGTCCAATTACCATTACTTATGTCACTGAAAGGTAATCTAGAAGATTGAGTTGGCGGCCTTTGAAATTTTGAGGCAATATACTGAGGTGAATCACATGTACTGGAAGTGTACCGCAGTAATTTAAGTGGTAGTGGATTCAAATTTTCTGTTGTAAAAAAACAAAAGAAAGAAAGAGAGTTACATAGCTATTCATGCTATTGTTGGTTTATGGAATTGAAATAACAATTCCACAAATATTCTTCAAATTTTGTACTCATGAAATTCAATATATTGAGGTAAAGCTCAAAATAAACATGATAATTATTATATGTGATCTAAAATAAATCAAAACAAATAATTTATGATTGAATTACTGGAAAAATTAGCCTGTACATTTCAAAAAATAATCTTTTTGACCAAACTCGGGAAAATGTGACTAATGATGATGTATTTAACCATCTCAATAATATGATAGCTTCATTCCAATTCCATATCGATAAGTTTCCCAAATTCTGTCAGCAACAATTCGGGAAAGAAACCTAATCAGAAAGAAAACCGTGCTTTTCACCGCGATAAGAGTTTAGTATTCTATCAATGCTATGTTCTACATTTTTGAGGGGTAAAAACTGCAGAATTGAACGTATAACTTCACATAACCCTAAATATGAATTCTGAATATTCACAAACAAACTACTTAAAACTCTATAATGTAAACCACAACTCAAAACTACATTTGGACACAAAAGTAAACCATGAAATCAGGGACATAAAATAATCGAATTCTACTGCTTTCAATAAGAATCTTTATTTTATTTTCCTGTAAATGAAGTGGACTTTCTCCTAGCCCCAAAAAGGTTGATGTTCGATTCAATTTGTGTGCACATGTTGTATTACTGGAAAAAAAATGGCAGAAGTAATACATAAATACCTGCATTTTCTGTAGTCTTTCTGCAAATAATAGTTGACCGAGTAAGTCTTTTCAAGTTTCCAGATGATGAAGCCTCTGCTTTGTGAAAAATATTGATCATGGTATTAGGAGTTAAAATCTAAATAAATAATAAAGATTATACATTATTGTTAGAGCATGTAGTTGGAATACGTTTATGATTACCTGGATTCACATCACCACTAATGATGTTCTTATTTTGAAGAATAGTAGATTTTGTAAGCTTTCTCATTTCCAAAAATGGTGATCTCCGTATCAGTTCAAGCAAGTTGTTTCTGTTGTTGAGGACTATTGACTGATTCTTCTTGATTGCTGGTGGAAGAAGGATTTCATGGTCCTTTTCGTTGATTCTTTGAATTGTTATTTTCTGAGAATTGGAGGATTTGTGTTGTTCATGTATAATTGTGATTATTATCTGGAATGCAGCCTCATAAAAATTTATGGCTGTTGGGCTTCCCATATTTTTTATTGATAAGTGTACCAAGTATAAATTTTTTTATTCGAGAGATGAGCGGCTGCCTTACTTTTTCCTCCAATAGGAGTAATTTTTAATGCTTATAGGTTGTAATTATTAGAAAGTCAATACACAAATTCAAATATATATATCTCTTTTTACACAAACTCAAATATTTAATCATGACTTTTATTGATGGTTTCCAAAAAAAAAAAGTCATGATTTTTATTTATCACTATAGTAGTTTATATATACAACAAACATTTTTTAAACATCATACTATAATTTAATAATATTATGATTTTGTAAGTACATTTGATTTGTATATAAATAATTATGAAGTCAACATTTTATCTCGTAAAAGCGTTAATTTACATATTTTCATTTAAAATGTTCATTACTTTCTAAAAAATATTTGTTCATTATTTTTTACCGAAGGCAAAAAAAGAAAGAAATAGGAGCACACTCTCGTTGCATTTATTACAAATAAATATGACATTGTTATTCGTGGGTGGTGAATGCATTCCCTAAAAAAACTACTCCATCATTTTGCACATTTTTCAACAATTAATCAACTTTATTATTAGGAGCAAATGAACAGTCAGACATCTTGATTAAGGGGCTTCATGCACTTAGATGTAACACATGCAATTTGGGCGGGCAAAACAGCATTTAGGCGGAAATTAGCATGCAAAGTGATTTTACTTTAATATATATATAGATAGCCAAATTATATGAATTCGGAGTCACAAAGCATTAAAGCATGGAAAGTGCACTGAATTTATTATTAATACAATGATTATTATGGAACAATTTAAAAATTCTGTAATAAAAAGAATCGATATTGATGTGCCATGAATGATGCAATGGTCATTTAATAGTAAAAAAATTAAAAAAAGACAGCCGATCTTAAGAAAAAGGTCAGAGAAAAGTTTTCAACTTCATAATAAAATAGAACACATCAAGATTCAAGGCTTATGCCAAATCTCCCCAACAGAAAGAAACAAACACCAGAGTCAGAACAGCAAATTAACAATCTCTAAAATGAAGGAAATCACAGTCTCGAGATCTGAAGAGGGACTGTTGTTTCAAGGGCTTCTTCCCTGCACGCAACCAGTGGAATCCTTTCCAGACTCCCCATCCTCTGCATCAGGTGCCTCTCGCAGTTCTCCGCCGCCATTACTCCTGCTGAATACGCACCGTGAACGGACCCTTGATGGTCCACACTCACCGCTTCCCCTCCGAAGAAGATGTTCCCCACGCTCGCCCTCAGCCTGTCGTATATATCGTCCGAATTCCCAACCGCGTCGTACGAGTAGCATCCCAGGATATTCGGATCCATTCCCCATCGAGATACAAGATACTGGACCTGTTGAAAGATATTGTGATGCGTCAGCTGCTGAAAATTTTATATAGGAAGAATGAAGAAGAAATGCTTACAGGATCAGTTGCATCGGGGAACATTCGCTTCAGCTGCAGCATTACAAAATCAGCAGCAGCTTCATCAGAGAGCTTCTCGAGGTCGTTGGCGAGAGCCCCGGCTGCCATGTAGACGAGGATCGGATTGCCTGTTGCTTTGTGGAGATTCAGAAAGTAGCCGCAGGAATAAGAAGTGTTGGCCACCACGCCCAGGAACTCGACATTTGGCCAGAAGACGTGGTCGAATCTCAATGCAATCTTGTTCTCGTTCCCTATCCCGAGATCTGATATCGCGGACGTTTTCCATTCCGGGAGCTTAGGCTCGAACTCGATTAAGTTGGCTTTTAGAACTCCCAAAGGGACGGTCATGATTGCAGCGTCTGCAACGAAGTTCCTCCCATCTTCGACTGTTACTGTCACCTTCTTATACCCGTTGACAATCTTTTTAACCCTGTTTATGAGATTTGAGGGAATCAATTTCCAAAGAGGCAAGGAATTAAAACCTAAGGAATAATGAGAATATAAACTCATGCATACCGGTGATTTAGGCGAATATCAATATCTCTTGACAGGGCCTTTATCACTGGATCATACCCTTGCACCATAAGCCCGTGACCACCGGAAAGGACTTGTTCCTAAACACAAAGGAATTCAGGTAAGCAGTAATGGAAGCATATATACATAGCTTGCTTAAAACTAATTATCCCCCTTTTACAAACCAAATGAGTCATAATAGAATCGACATGCTAGGGAAGCTAGGAGCAATATCGGGATTAAATGATTAATAACTGAATCTGGCTCTAGTATGATGTCCAATTAAAGGAAACTATATAAGAAAATGAACGGGGAACCATGAACACGATACTAAACTCCAAATTGCATAATAGGTAAAGCACAGAAGGTGATTACTACAGTTTCATCTATTAACTTTATGGTATTAGCACGTCTTAACCTCCATGCAACACTTACTTCTATCTCTGAAGTAATTTTATATTAAATTATTAATCAAATGACAATAACTAAGAATTACTGCTAGCTGAAAAGTAGAGCAGATCACAGAAACTGCATAATAAGGGACATAAGTTTACCTGATCCCAGGCTCTCAACGAGATCATTTCTGTATCTGCAGCAAACCAAGCCTCCATTCTACATATATACCATTGCAGCACTTCATATGCCAGGCCTTCTTGCCTGGTCACAGGTATATTATAAAGATTAGCAACGACATTCTATACTTGAAAATGAACTTTTAAGAAACACATCCATGTCAAATAGTGTCCAAGTACCTTAATTCTGGATTAGAGTCCAACACGATCAATATTGCTTCCTTAACAGACATGTCGTCGGTCTGTCCAGTTCTCACTTTATCCGTCTGAAAATGAGAAAATTTTACTAAATAAGCTAGTTGCAGATGGAAAACAGGTTCTGAATACTCTGAAAATATTATGAGAATGAGGTCTTACCTCCTCAAGGATTTTCTTAAAAGCGACTCCAACTTCAGTAACTACACTTGGAGGAACTTGTTGTCCATTTATGTCGAAAAGTGCATAACTGAAATGACCAAAGACAAAAATCAAGATCCTCAATGAGAAACTTATGACATGTAGTAGAGTGATGATGGGCATCAACGTAGAATGTTTACATACCTTTCCAAATCATGATCATACAGAATGGAGTCGTCGCCACTTGTACGATACAATGTGAGCCCCAACCGACGGATAACTGGAGACAAGGGATTCTCATTGCAAACTCCATGCAACCTGTGTAAGATATATATTTCAGCTAATAATTTTGAAAGACAAAAACTTGCATATTATAGACATATGTACAGCTCAATTGCAAATAAAACCACGCATGATAGTTATGATTTTCAGGTATCCAAATGTGAGGTTTCAAGAAGTTATATACTACCTCCATCCCACCTATTAGTCCACTTTGCTTTTGGAACAATAGCCAATGTAATGTAGGATATGTGGTTGTAATCAATTCTAAGGAGAGAGAGTTAATTGTAGCCACAAATTTTTTGTCATTTAAGGAAAGTGGACTAATAAGTGGGACGGACCAAAACAGAAATGTAGACTAATAAGTAGGATGGAGGTAGTACTTTCTACCAACCAAACCAACAAATTTGAATTTATTGCTATGCAACCATATCCATACAGCACCAAACATGAGTCTAGAGGACTCTCTATCCTATGTATATAGGTTCATTTTTGGACTAAATAAAAAAAGCTAGGTTAGAAGTTCTTTTGCAAATTTGTGGACCATTTGACTTTGGAAGTTCTTTCAACATAAAGTAGTGTTTAAAATCAGTAGTGAATAGTGATAGATACTTGCTATTAGGATTAAAAACAAGAACAACTGTTGGGAACCTTTAGAATCTCAAAAAGGAAAGGACAAAAAATATTGAAAGAGCCTTAGTGTCAACACAGAATAAAATCCCTGTGAAGTAGCAGGAAAAGAATCACAAATTCTATGAAAAGAATCACAAATTCTAACCATGAAGCTCCCATGTCAACTGGGCAGCCGAATGAGTAATCTGTGTGGATTCGCCCACCAATTCGATCTTGAGATTCCAACAAGATCACCTATTAAAAGAAGATACTTAAATCAGCTCTAATCGCTACAAGAAGAATCCATGAAAAGAAGATACATATATCAACTCTAATCATTAAAAGAAGAATCCACACATTTATTGAAAAGAGATTCCACCTTAAAAGATGCATTTTGTAGCATGCGAGCAGCAGCAATCCCTGATATGCCCCCACCAATAATGATAACCGTAGGTGATGCACTGTGTGATCTCTCAGCAAGAGACGCATAAATTCCTGTCCTCCAGATGGCAATAGATTGTTATGATGACGAATTCATGTCAATAAATAGTAAATAAAACAGATAAAAGAGAAGGTATATTCTATTCTATTCCTTATTTTCGGCAACAATTAGAAGAAAAATCGTAAAATAGAAAACTGGCAAATCACAACTAAATCCACAGGCAAAGCTCAAAAGGCATGTTTTCTGAACCCAGAGACACTAAATCTACAGGGATCATGGAATTCTGTCTTTAGCAAGCAAGAAGCAAGAACCGTGATCCTCAATTTCTTCCCTTTCCAATTCGGATAGGAATAAGAACCATGATCGTCGAACAACACATCAAATGTAAAATCAGATTATCACCAAACAAAGAAAATGTATTCATCGTGTCATCATCAAACAAAACAAAGCATTTTTGTTCTGATTCACCATCATGTAGAAAATTAAACTGGAAATTAATAATACGTCCTGAATAAATTCGTCACATCATTAAACCAGACAATCCAGTATCAAATTTATCCTAGCAGTACGTGCGTTAAACAGGCAAAACAAACAAAATTCAGATCTAATCAAACATCAAAAACGGTGCATTTAGAAAAGAAAGAAAGAAAGAAAGAAAGAAAGAAAAAAGAAAAAAAGATCAGAACATAGATTTCAATGCGAACTAACCATCGTAAAAGTCGCTGGAGAGAGAATCGCCGCCATATTTGAGTTCCATGAAACGACAGCCGAGAAAACCTCTCTCTACCTCCCCTATTCCTCTCGAAAAAAAAATCCCCGGAAATTCACGAAGCAACGGAAACCAAATTCGATCTCACAAAGAAACAATTGGATGTCGAAAAGAAGAAAAATGAAAGGGGGAAAAATTTACGGGTGTATAGGAACAGGGAAATTAGAAATCAATTGAGAAGAATGATAGAGGAGAAACAACAAAAGGCCGGCAATGAAGCGGCTGAGATTGGAAGCGGCGCGGAGGTTATCATCAAACCAGCTCATAATAATCATAATCGCAGAAGCAGCATTCACAAAATCCAAATCGGGAAACGATGGCCAGATTCACAACCGATGGTTTCTCCTTCCTCGGTTGCATAGGTCGATCAATTGAATCTCAATCTCGATCAATCCTTCTTCCACTTTTTCTCTCTCTCTCTCTCTCTCTAGACGCTCCGTAATGGTGGGTTGGTTTTGATATTTATAGGGGGTGAGAGGTGAGGCAATTATGAAAGGCGTCGGGATGTGCATGAATGCTGTTCGTATTAAATGTCCGTTGAGGGGCAAATACGGCATTTCACTTGTGGTCACAGATTTTATTGAGGTGGATTGACAGCTAAGCAAGTTTGTCGGCTTCTCTCGAAATCAGAATTTTCGTGTTGGTTTAAGAGTTCTAGTCCAATTCTACTTCTTCTTAATTCTTAATACCGAATCTACAAGGTGGAGTTGGTTATTAATTTGGCATTATTATTTATATAATACGTCCCACTTGCTTGATTATATGTTTTTATTTCCCGAACTTTATATTTATACGTGTTTCCTAGGTGGAAAGGTGATGATTGATGAGTCTCCTCCTTCCTTGCATGTTTCTTTTTTATTTTTTTTTATTTTTTATCAGGCAAAGTTAGTAGTTAGCGGTTAGTAGTTAGTACATCTCCCAGACTCCCAGAATTACTTCTCTAAGAATTCATTCCCTCTAGGGATCGAACCCGGGACCTCCTGCTTTGCAGACAAGTCCCGTGGCCATTGGGCTAAACCCAATGGTTCCTTGCATGTTTCCCTTTACTTTTTCAAATAAATACTTTGAGAAAAAATATCTATCTAAGTGCGTATAGTTTTTAAATACTCCCGATAAATAAATAATATATATATATATATAGAGGAGAGATCATGTGAAAAAAAGCTATTAGGTAAGAAATAAGAATAGATCCACACCATTCTTTTTTGATGATCAAAGATTAATATTAATTCTAGATTGTCTTCGCTAATATAAGCAGTTACAAGAAAATAAAGGATAATATAGTCAATTCTTTAATTATACAACTAACCGTATCCTAAACTCACGGGTTTCAATGCGGTTAATTTTGGGAAATTTTGTAGGATTGTTGGAGGATATGTACTACCTCCATCCCATTACATTATTCACATTTACTTTTTGCACGTATTTCCACCGAAACCTAGTACGGGTTTTAAAATATAATTTTGTAGTATCGTTTTTTTTACAGGATACTATGAGTGTCATAGTATCCCTGTAAAAAAAACAATACTACAAAATTATATTTTAAAACCCGTACTAGATTTCGGTGGAAAAGCGTGCCAAATAGTGAATGTGACTAATGTAATGGGATGGCGGTAATATATTATTATTGTTTTCAATAATATTTATAGGATTAATTATTTATATAGTAGGAGTATTAGCTAGCTATAATCGTTCATTTTTCACATTTTTTATTTTTATGAGTTATATATCATTTCAACTATGACTGCATTATCTCTTCAATGCATTATGCAGAAGTTTACGATGCATTATTATCAGCAATCTTGAAATATAATGCATTATGAAATATATTGCATTATAGAAATGATCTTATAATTATTGACCTTTTTTTGACAATATATCTTTTTTTTCTTTAACTCGCTCATGATATAATCGATATTATTTTTTTTATTAAAAGTATGATTCCTTTAATGTAAAATTTTCTTCCTTCTATTTATTTTTCTCAAAATGCATTAGCATACTTTTACATTTACTAATGCATTACACAAAAGCTCAAGCATTGCATTTTAACAATTGATCGGGAAAAGAAAATACAACTCAAATGATTTTTTTTGCATGTTAGTTGACTCGGTTCGAAAGCATTATACCACACTCTGTAATGCATTTGTAAACACATTCTAATGCACTTTTAAACATACTATAATGCATTTGTAAACATCGGGAAACACTCTCCTACCTATGGTGGGCATACTTAACGTGCTCACAGCTGATGTGACAATGTCACGTCGTAAATTTTTATCATTTAGGGTTGAGTTTTTTTTAGTAGGGTTTAATTTTTTTGGTAGGGTTTAGTATTTAAGTTAAATTAGTTTTCTTATTTATAGTATTGTCACATCATTCGTGTCCACATTAATTATGTCCACGATGAGCATTGTAACATTACTCTGTAATGCATTTTTAAACGTACTATAATGCATTTTTAAACACATTGTAATGCATTTTTAAAAACATACTACTATAATGCATTTTTAGATATTCTCTCAAATTACAATTATAATTAAGACATTATATTTTCTCTCTCTTTAGTAAGGATATTGAACTCTCAGAATCACATGAAATTCGTTATGTTTCAACTTACCAATCTAAGGCGATGTTTCAATTACCCTATTAGCCTTCCGTATTTCATAATTAAGCGATTTTAAGGAAATTAAGATATTGGCAGTTATTTTACATTAAATCATATCCGTTTATTTTGGAGTAATCAAGGGTTATGGATGCTTCTCATTTCCTACACAATTATCATTGTACATGATCTCATCCTATATATATATATATATATATATATATATATAGGGATGAATTATAGTGAAAACTAATTATTACGTGAAACCTGCAACCCATCATAAAATGTTGCATTTTATGAACAAAAGTGTTGTATTTTTATCATAAAATATTGCATTCTCATAATGATGCATTATATGCATAAAAATAATATAAAATAATATATTTTATTATGCAAATTCTCATGATGATGCATTATATGCATAAAAATAATATAAAATAATATATTTTATTATGCAACATTTTATGCACAAAATGTATCATTTTATGCATAAAATGCAACGTTTTATGATGGGATGCAGGTTTCACGTAATAATTAGTTTTCATATGATCTACTACCTCTATATATATATATATATATATATATATATAGGGATGCATTATGATGGAAACCAAAGATAGAGTGAAACCTAAAAACTAATCACAACCATTCAAATCTAGGGATTCCACGGCCAGGATTAGAACTGAAGTTGATTAATTAGTGATTATTAAATGCAAGCATAAGGGTAGAATAGTCAAATTCAAAAATAAGGTATTATCGTGAAACCTTATGTTAGTTCCTAGCGGGATCCTTCACAATCTCTCCAGCTAATTTCACAGCTAAAGCTCTACATCTCCGCGTCGATTCCATTCTCGATAATTTTGTTCCAGAAATTCTTGTGGGTGCAGTGATTTTCAACGAATGGGCGATGTCGTCGGCGGTGGAGATTCCAAACAGCGGGAAGAGGAAGAGCAGCGCCATCGATGTCACCAGCATCGGCACCGCCTCCATCATCCACCACGTGAAGATCCACGCCAGCACCGCTAGCATATTCCGGCTGGTGGCGGCAGTGGCGCCGCCGCCAGCTTCACGCAGAGGTAAATCGCTGCGCACAGCAAGATCCGAGCAGGATGAAGAGATTGTTCACTGTAAAAATTGATCTCGTAATTGAATTGAAGCCATCGATGGATCCTAAACAGGTTTTATATTTTTTGGTGGATTTTTTGCATTTTTTTCGTTTATTCAACAAAATCTACTGATATTTGTTCAAGGATTTGATTAGTTGTATTTTTCTGTTGGTTACCCTATAAACTAATGCATTATGCATATTTTAGTTGTTGTGTTTGATTAAAGTTTTGACTGCACTTAATGTGTTTGTCAAAATGCCTAATTGAAGGTTTTTGTTCCATATTTGACATAATCTATTGGCAGTAATTTGTACGAATTTATCCAATAGATTGTGTTGCATTTTAGTGGATTTCTAGTGAACATAATTATGAGTTCACGCATTACTTATTGCGGGTTAAAAGGTGTGGGCTACTTTCAACAAATTGGGAATGTACATGTACTCACGTTGTACAAAATCTTTTTTTTTTTTTTTAGATTTATGCATTTGGTTTTGTTTCTCAACTGTTGCATTGTTTTTGTTTTTTATGCATATGAATGCAATACTTATGTATGTTATTGAAAATTATTCAATTTTGTTGTGCAGCTAAGTCAAAATGAATCCATGAAAGGTTCACCATAAACGCTATGCCACGATTACAAATATGCAGCAGGGAGAATTAAGTGATGATAATTTTGTTTGAGTCAAGTCTTGCGCAAATGGAAAATTAGAGAAGAAGATCTGATATCGTACATTTGTGGATTACAATTAATCAATCATGATTGTTTGTAAATTTAAAATTATTTTAAGTTTCAAATATGCAATGAAATTGTTAAAAAAATGCAACAAATAATAACAGTTATGCAATAAAATTGCTCAAAAATGCAAATGAACTAACGGTGGAAATATGAAACCATTATTGATCTCCTTTTACACTAAACCCTAACACTTAGAACCTTAAAACCCGAAACTTTGACCTTTAGAAAACTAAACTCTAACTCATAAAACACGAAATCCTAATCCAAAACAGCCGATTTTGGTAGAAGATGACGTGAAATAAAATGAAAAAGGTAACCTAATTGTTGACAATGCAACAAATAATGACAAGTATGCAATGAATTTGATAAAAAAAATGCAACAAAAAATGACAAATATGCAATGAAATTACTCAAAAATGCAAATGAACTAACGGCAGAAATGTGGAACCATTATTGATTTCCTTTTACAGTACACTAAACCCTAACCCTCATAATATTAAACCTTAAACCCTAATAAACTAAACCCTTACCCCTAGAACACTAAACCCCAACCCCTAGAACCCTAAAACCCGAAACCCTATTCCCAACAACACCAAGCCCTAACCCCTAGAACCCTAAACCTTAAAACACTTAAATCATTTACCCGAAACTCTTAAACCCTAAACCTTGATCCAAAATAGCTGATTTCGGTAGAAGATGTGAAATAAAATGATGGAGGTGACCCAATTGATCACAATGCAATAAATAATGACAAGTATGCAATGAAATTGTTAAAAAATGCAAAAAATAATGACAAGTATGCAATGAAATTGTTAAAAAATGCAACAAATAATGACAAGTATACAATGAAATTGCTAAAAAATCCCTAACACCTAGACTAAATCCTTAACACCTAGAACACTAAACCCTAACCCCCTAGAACCCTAAAACCTAAAACCCTCACCCTTAGAAAACAAAACCCTAGCCCTTAGAGCATGAAATCCTGATCCAAAGCAGTTGATTTCGGTAGAAGATGATGTGAAATAGAATGAAAGAAGTGACACAATTGTTGAAAATGCAATAAATAACGACAAGTATGCAATGAAATTGCTAAAAAAAATGCAACAAATAATGATAAGTATACAATGCAACTGCTCAAAAATGCAAATGAACTAATGGTAGAAATGTGGAACCATTATTGATTTCCTTTTATACTAAACCCTAACCCCTAGAACACTAAACCCTAAAACCCTAAACCTTAATGAACTAAACCATAACCCGTAGAACACTAAACCTTAACCACTAGAACCTTAAAACCCGAAACCCGAACCCCAACAACACTAAACCCTAAAACCCTGATCCGAAACAGCAGATTTAGGTACAAGATGTGAAATAAAATGATGGAGGTGACCCAATTGTGCACAATGCAACACTTAATGACAAATATGCAACAAAATTGCTAAAAAATGCAACAAATAATGACAAGTATGCAATGAAATTGCTAAAAAATGCAAATGAACTCGCGGTGGAAATAAGAAATCAATATTGTTGTATATATTAACTATCGTAGTGTAATGATATACGAAATTAACCAAATATTAATAGTTTATTAGTAGCGTAAGAGTATAACCGAATTCAAGTAACAAAGTATTGTTTCAACTATATTCGAGAAAGCTAAGATAATGAATAATAAGGAAAAAAGTATAAAAAAAATATTTAATCATCGAGACAATGATTGTGAATTTACGAACAAAAACTAAACTCAAACACCAACGAGACAATTTTTGGCGTCTTGGTTCGTCATTTGCTTGCATGCACTTGCTGCATCAGGAGGCAACACATGAACATTTTCTCAAATGGAAGAACCACAAAAGCTCTCAAATCCCTTGTGCTTCGAATTCGTATGGGTCTCCTTATCTCCATCATTCTTATACTTATCAGTCAATGCATAAAAATCTTGTAGCAATTAATATCCATTGTCATTATAACCCATAGTACTTATCAAAATACACATTCTCAGAATATTTATGCATCAAAAATATACAAAAATGCACTAAAATCACTAGAAAATGTATCGAAATCTACTGTACACGCACAACAAATAAAGTTTCCATGCTTGCATCTTAAAAATGAATATGCATTTCCTAAACCATAAACATGGATTCGAAACAAAACATTCATGATTATACATCTAGTCTTTGTAGTAATTGGGCTTTTAGAAGATTTTATAGCAAAATGTACATGCGGGAGTCTTATTTTTTGGCAAATCTCAGAATGAACTATCTATTCCTATTGATTTTTTAATCTAATTTTTTGTTAAACTTGCAGGATTTGATTTTCATATTGCTAACATCTGGTAGAGATCCTGACATTATTCCTCGAAATGCACATCCACTTGAACTGGAAGGCTATGATGGGAGAGTATAAGGAGCTCAAACACCACAGTTGTGCTTGTCCCGAATTAAAGAAGTTGAAGTTAACGATGCTACAGTGAAGATCAAGTATCAGCATGCTTTATAGACCTCCTCGTTGCTCCCATTGTTCCATTTGCAATAATTGTGCTTCGAACTCGTATGAGTATCATTATCTCCATCATTCTTATACTTATCAATCAATCCATAAAAATCTTGTAGTAATTAAAATCCCTTGTCATTATAACCTATATAACTTATTAAAATACACATTCTCAAAATATTTATGCATCAAAACGATACAGAAATGCACTAAAATCACTAGAAAATGCATCGAAATCTACTATACACGCACAATAAATAAAGTTTCCATGCTTGCATCTTAAAAATGAATATGCATTTCCTAAACATGGATTCGAAATAGAAATTCATACATGAAAAATCATATCCAAGTCGTTCATTCTTAGTAGAAAAAAAAATGAGAATAAACCATGTAAATCCATTGGGAAACTGAAAGAAAACACATATACGATGACAGCTAAACCCTAGACGGCCACGGGCGCCGCCGTTGCCACCCTCGAGGCATCCTCTGTCGTTCTACAGCACCACAGCAGTCCACCGTTGTGTCAGCCGTTTTGCTGCTCGCCCCAGCCACGGTTTAGGGTTTCAGAGAGTGGAGAATAAGCAATGAGAGAATATAAGAGGCGGAGACAGCTGGGAAGATCTGAGGCGAAGATCTTTCCGACGAGACGGCAAGGGCAACAGATCTGGGCTCATTTTATCTCAGGTTTCATAGACTACAACCATGAAATGAATAAGATTTAAAACAAAATTTGTAATGAAAACATAGGCAAAATGAAAGGAAAAACTAGCAGCAAAGTTAGTACAAACATCATCCTAAGCTTGTACAAACAGTTATAACACTTAGTCGAAGGTCAAGTGCCTATAATCTCCCTCTATTTCTATCTTTATCCTTCATCATTCTGGCATTTCATCAAACAGCTACCATACATATCCAGCTATCTTCAAATTATACCTAGAAAAATGATTTTTACAGAAAACCCAAAAGAAATGGAAAATGCTATGAGTTCACAATGTCAAGTTCTCACATCCAATTTCAGTAGAAATACAAACGATTTGAATGAAGAAATCGGTCCCACCTCAGCTCTCAATCAAATATGGTAAAATCACACTAATACTCAAAGGGGAAAAACTAAAAATCGAAGAAAACACACCAAACCTGTAAAATCCACTGCAAGAGTGAAAGAAAAAAATGACGATTGATTCCAAAACCTGTAAAACCCATGGAGATGCGACGAGATTCCAATCACAATTGATTCCGATCGATTCCAATCACGATTTCAATTGCAGATGCGACGTGAAATCAGTTGCGATGTGAATTCAATTGCGACATGATTCCAATCGTGTTTGGGTAAATCTCGTCCGTCCTCTCTTGTGTGCTTGCGATGTGAATTGCGTGAATCTCGTTCGGTTTCTGCAGAAGACGGGAATAACTTCACGAATCACGTGAAGATGAGAAAATGGATTTCGCGTGTGCTGCTTATGAAATAAGTTATATAAAGGTAAAAGACATAAATACCCATGTTGTGTTATAAAATATAATTTCCAGGTAATTAAAACTAATTAAAAATAAAAAAATCCTACTAAATCCTAACAATAAGATCACACAAATCAAGGGCTCTTGTTGGTTTCTAGGTTTCACAATCTAATATATATATTATTTTAATTAAATTAACTTATCAGACTATTCTATCAACTTTTCCCATTGAATTGCAAAATTTTAGATTATCTTTCTCGTTTAGCATCAATGATGCTCCGGTATACAAAAAATGATATTTGCATCCCTTTAAATTAGCCTTATTTTTTAAATATATGTAAGATATAATAAAATAATAAAATAAGACTAATACATATGTTTAAATTTATTTTATTTATTTTTAGGAAAGATATGTTCATGCTAAATGTAGTTAAGCTGCGGCATTAACAATAACCACTAATCCTATAAAATTTTATTAAACGACAAAGGAAACCTAACCCACCTGTTTACCACATTTGTTTTTTCCCTTGAATTAATGCTATAATGAATAAATGTAAATTCATTGTGGAGAAGAATATTTCAAATGAATCTCTTTCACTTTTGGACTTTTGGGTCATAGCTCTCTCATCTTCTCACTTGTAAAAAAAAATAAAAATTGCGCCCCTCCTATTTACCCAGTAATAGTGTTGCGCCCGTACACGGAAGATATAAATTACTCCCATCCGTTTATGATTTTTAGACAAAATAATTTCTAGCTGATTTTGAAATTTTGTAATTATGAGTTTTAAGGTAAATTTTTGTAGTATAATTTTCTTCATAGAGTACTACTATACTCATAGTATCCTATATTTTTTTTAAAAAACAAACTACTTTAAAATCAATCATTACAAACACATTAAAATTAATGGAAAAAAAAATTAAGTCTAGAAGTTATGGACGGGGGTAGTATAAGAGAGCAATAGAATAAATAATAAATTTAAAACTATACATTTTTCTTTTATATCATAAGTAAACAACTAATACAATTAACATTACATTATTGTTATCTTCACTAAAAATTTAATTTTTGTAATTTTAGAAACCTAAAATAATTTAATAGAATATAAGTAAATATAATTTTAAACACTTAGGCCATGAAAACATAAGCTCCCTATAGGCTATTATAGTGAAACTACTATTGAAATTAAGATATTTAAATTAATATTATTTGGTATTTTATTTAGATTCGTAATAATTGTCTAAATAATTTATTACTCCTATGTTCCTTTATTTAATATATTTCTTTGAAAAAAAAAACAATACGTCAAGAAACTACACAATAAGTCATGATAGTGATTATAGTAAATTTATCAATCAATAGCTTTAAATCTAACTTAGTATTATTAATAATTACTTTTGTTTGTGAAAATGTATCCAAATTTTGTATTATCACAACAAAATTTTATAATAAAAAAATAGAATTAAAAAAGTAAACAAATAACATATAGATATAACAAAATAAGAAAGTTAATAGAATATAGTGCAAACATAAATATATTTGCAACCAATAAAATAATATTTATAATTTAAATACATTCATTATCAAATCCATTGGACAATTCACAACATTTTGAAGTAAATGATCTTCATAAACCATTGGACAATTAGTGGCCACGTTTGGAGGGAAAATGACATTTTTGTAAATTTTGTCAACTATATTGTATAGATATTGTATAGATACAACCAAAAATTATATTTTAGCATATAGAAATTGATGATGCCAATTATTCAAGAAACGTCTCAATTTTATTGGGACGGAAGGAGAATAATATTTTTCAAATAACAATTAATATATTTAATGTGCTACTAAGAGCATCTCCAAAGTTTTACACTATTTTCCAGCAGCACCAACACAAAGTACTACAAATAGTGGCTCATCTTCAATAGTTTACACAGAAATACAACAGAAAATGAATATTTCAGAATATTATTTTTTATTTATTTATTTTTGATCATATGAAAAAAATAAGATAAATTTATTAAATAATAGAAATTTAAGCCCATTAAATTAATATGCGGAATAAGTATGTTATAAATAAATTAAACTACAATCCTAATACTTTTAGAAAATTACAAAAAATGGGAAAATGATGATCGAGCCTCATCAAAACCTCTCAAATGAGTAGGAAAAAGAATACTCATCCCGAATTATTTTTAAATTACAATGATAAAATATTATAATTTTCAGAAATATTCTAAATTACAATTATAAAGCATTCATCCCTAATTTCTTCTATTATTAATATGTTTTTAAGCATAAATGATTAAATTGTAAAAGAAATAAAATATAAGACAACATAATATAATAATTAATAAATTAAACTAATACATAGTATAACAGTAAAAAAAATGTATCAACTTGAAAAGATCGGAGGGAGTACATAATATAGCACAAAAGGAGAGACAAAAAATTTTAGTGCAAGAATAGTGTTGCACTATATTTAGAATAATACTATTAATCCAAAAAAAAAACACACACAAAAATAGGAATGTCCAATCAATACTGTTCATTTGGAGATTTGCTATCTCGTCTAACAAATGCACAAACGTATGGGAAACAATTTGAACTTTCCACTTATTGATTGGACATGTAGTGTCGTGGTCGCATTATCTTAAAACGATTTGTATAATTAAACATTCAATTTACATCGTCCTATTAATTGAAGAGTAAATAACTACTGTACTATCTTATTTAGGCTCTGTTTCAGGCCGAGCTGAGTCGCGAATATTTAGTTTAGGCTCAACCAGATTCTGGGCCGGCCCATCTCCCAACATGCCTTAAAAACCCAGTGGGCTTGGGCTTGGGCTCGGGCCTGACTAACAAAATTTACACAAAATAAAAAGTAACCTTCGTGCTTGAGCTGGTCCGTCGATATTTATTAGAAAGTTTCTGTATATGTTTATTTCTATACGAAGAATCTTAATTCTTTTAGAAACCACTTATTTGAGGAACCTGAAATCCATTAATTAATAATTAGCAAATTAAAAATTCAGCTGAAATTATTCGTTTAATTAAGGTCTAGACGTTGCAGTAGGATGCACGAATCTTCATTGCCTAAGCAGGCGCTTGATTAATAATGGAAATTAATCAAATTTTTCGATAGATAACAATTTTTGCTATCTTATCTTATTTAATCAAATATATTAAAATTAAACTAAGCATCTAGCAATGATACAAAAATCCTTCTAAAAATGGTAATTAATTAGTAGAAATTAAACTCAAGCATCAAAATGTCCAAATATACATATTTCATTACAAAATCAATAAAGCATAATATTAATTAATACGCACCTTAATCATCTTCTTTTTTGAAGATTAGCTCCTAATTAATCTAGAAGACTAAACTCTTCCAAGCAAACAAAAACAGTTTAGGTTAAATTATTATTATTATTTCCAAGAAAACAAGAATTTCTTCCTCCACTAATAAAACAAGAATTAAATGGGTCTTTCCTCGAATAAGAAGAAGAAGAAGATGATGATGATCATAGTTTGAGCTTCTTGTTAGAGGGATTATCTTGTTTAGCAAGATCTTCAAGGCTCTTCACATTCGATAAATTAGTGAACGATTGCGATTTCCCTTTGTAATGCCTCGAAAGCCCTCTCCTACACAATATAAATACCAAAATTACCATTTCATTCCACGTGTCATTTCACTAATTAAGCAAATACCAAATTGGAAAGCAATAATTAACTGAATTTATGCAACAATTAGTACGATCTTACATATTACATATATGCTTAGTATGGAGATTCCAAACATGTTCTATTTTATTTACGAAATGATTGTACGATATAAATTCGAAATATGATCTCTTTTGTAAAATAAAATTATAAGGAAAAAAAAGAAAGAAAAAGAAAACAACTTACTTGAGAGGAAGTTGTAGGAGTAAAGAAGACATGTCTTGCAATGGGGTCTTTACTTCCTCAAAATCCTCTTCTTCGTTTATAGAACTTGAGCTGCTGCAAGAATCGAAAACGCCGGCAGCGGCGGCGCCGCGGCGGCGGAGACGAAGAAGGTGATTTGTAACGAGTAGTTGTCGTTCATCTCTCATCATTTTAAGGGACTTCATTTCTTTACCCAACTATGAAGCATGCACTAATATGTATGTATGTATATATATATACTATTATTTTCTCGCAACAGATAAGTTTAGGAGTAATTAATATTGGAAGTAAATTTGATAGGATTTAAATGCAGTGGAATTTTATCCAACTTTTTTTGGTAAAGTTTGGGATTGATGAGGGCTGAATGGATATAGACAGATGGGCAATAGGGGTAGGGGAGAAAGCGATAAGGGCAAGGACACACTATAAAATGTGTTAATTATATTTAATTCTATTTTGCTCTACTTTCACATTTGTAGCAAGAGCAAAAGAATTTGAAGGAAAAAAAATGAAAACTACTGAAATCTTTACCTAACACTAATGTTCATATAATTTCATTAATTAATTTCAATTTGGATCTCAAAATCAGAGAAAATTACATGCCATAATTATATTTATTTTAAAGACCATGTCATAAAGTACCATGAGATAAGGATTGGATCAAAAGTGATGATTAATCTTTATAAAATTTGTTATAATTTTTTTCCCCCT